>SZWC01025285.1:3825-19870 GCA_023375785.1 Penium margaritaceum
TGGCGGCGGCGGTGGTGGTGGCGGCGGTGTGGGATGTGGCGGCGGTGAGTGAGGTGGCAGCGGTGGCGGCGGTGGCGGTGGTGATGGCGGTGGGGGAGGTGGCAGCAGTGGAGGTGGCGGCGGGGGCAGTGGCGGCTGCAATGCTGGCTGTTGTTGTTGCTACTGCTGCTGCTGCTGCTGCGGCTGCAGCCGTGACGACGTCAGCAATGGCTGCTGTTGCTGATGTTTGTGCTGTTGGTGCATCCATCCATCGCTGCCACTGCTGCTTCGCTCACAGTGCGTTCGGTGAGGCATTTCCATGCACCTGTCTGCCAATTTTTGGTCCTATCTCTTTCAATCTGATGTGACAAGTGCACCTGCTCACAGCATGATCTTGTCGGCTATTCTGCGATCGCATGCGTTGTCTCTGTCCTACGCCGTGCCATGCGTTGGTGCTGTGGTGCGCCATCTGATGCTGCTGTGTCACAGGCTCATAGCGATGGCTTCGTAGCCATCCTTAAGCCTTGGCCTGAAGATTGGGTCAAAGCTGTCCCAACTCTGCTCTCCAAGTCGGAGTACGCCACAGCAGCAGCTGCATCAGCAACACCAGCACCAGCAGCAGCAGCACTAGCACCAGCAGCAGCAGCAGCACCAGCAGCACCAGCACCAACACCAGCACCACCAGCAGCAGCAGAGGTCACTGCTGGAATAGCAGTGTCTGCTGCTGAAGCAGCTCAGCCTCCTGCTGCGCCAGTATTGCCTGCTGCAATAGCAAGTACGCCACACGGGACAGGAATGCCATCGGCAGTAACACCGATAAGTGCACCAGCAATGACAACTACAACAGCAACTGTGCCTGCTACGACAGCAAGAGAGTCCACTCTAGCAGCGACACCAACAGCTGTGACAACAAGAACCAATGAAGGCACGATTGCCGCTTGATGGGTGGAAGAAAATGAGGAAGTTATCCCATTTCGGTGAATCCTTTGCCGCAAGTTTTGGAGATTCGACCTTTCAAAATCAAGGCATCTTCAAAGGTGTCATAGATTAACTATGCCACCAACACCATTTGTAGTCCAGTGATGGGTGTGGCAATTTTAACACCAGTAGAGAGAGTCGCATCAAAGCGTTCTCGGGAAAGCAACAGGTCCTTTCACTTGTAGTTTTTGCATTTTCTTTGCTCAAATGACATTCAAGAACTACACTGAAGCAGCAGCCACCTCAGCGCAACACTACGATAGGAACGAATAGCAAGATCAGTCCACCTCATCCTTTGGGGCGATGTAGCACAAATCCTGAAGTGAATGAGGGTACATGTTCCCATGGGGGTGTGGATGAATACCATGTGACAAGGCATCCATGCCCCATCTTGCCATCCATGTAGAATTCCACAGGCCAAAGAACGGCACACATATCATGAGTTCTAAGGATAAACAGACAATGTGCCATCATTGCTACAACTCAATGTTCCTGGACATCATTCTCCACATCACCTGAGAAATTAGACTATTGTGCCGGGCAAATGTTTGTCGACCACCACACAAAGGCTCTACATTACAACCCAGAACCTTTACATGGTCTCTCATCTTAGGAGCCTCAAAATTCGCCTTGGTCTCGTTGCCAGCAGTTGGTACTTTCTCAACTTTTCCTTGTATGTGTGCGCCGCACTCCTAAGAAAACGACTGGAAGCTTTCAAGCCTCCCTCCCTCT
This sequence comes from Penium margaritaceum, assembly GCA_023375785.1. Taxonomy (NCBI): domain Eukaryota; kingdom Viridiplantae; phylum Streptophyta; class Zygnematophyceae; order Desmidiales; family Peniaceae; genus Penium; species Penium margaritaceum. Next base: position 5,515 of record SZWC01025285.1, read on the forward strand.
TAGCCTTCTGTGAGAGCTCAGTCCAGCAACACCCGAACATCTTCTGGTGTTGCTAGCGAGCTGGCTGCAGGTGGTGAGAACTCGCGGGCTCAAACCTCTTGGCATGCAAGGGAGCTAGGAGTTCACGTTAGAGCCATGGCGGTGGCAAGTTCGAGTTAGAATCCTTTTAAGAATAGCGGGAGTCAACAGGAAGTGCGAGTAACAAGGGAGCAAGGTGATAACATGAGGTTGACCGGGGCACCCACACGAAACGCTTGTCGGCGGTGATCGCATTAGGTCGCCGTGGGGCCCGGCCACCACTTCGAGGTCAGACCGAATGAGTCGGCGGTGTGCTGCTAGTGGTTTCCTCACAGCTCAGTATACCCCGCAGTGTGGCCCCGAAGGATCAGCAACCTAGTGCTTTACACCAACATTCCTGTCTAGGCATGCATATCAAAACACACATAACCACATTCGCCACGAGCGTATGTGGATGCATGCCTACATGTATGTGACACTCCGGTGTTTTCTAAGCAAATGCTTATCACACAATACTGAAACAAGCAATCATGCTCTCAGGCACAACTCAACATGAGTTCGCGCACGCCAATCTTGCACCTCAGTAAGACACGAGGGATGCATGATCCACCATGTGTGCGCGTTGAGCTTCACCTCACTTTAGTCTCCTGTAGTGAAAGTGCGTGTATGTGGACGGAGTCAAGAGGTCACTTGCATGTCTTGTAGCCACAACCAACACTCCATGACCCGTTGACGAACACCCCACACACAATTGAGAGCAAAGTAGCACACAACCACGTCACTGACACAACGACTGAAAAGAAACATGCACATCAACCAGTGGCATCACGAGCATGCAGAAGACCAACAACATTCATAGCTGCCTTCGACAACCTACTGCTATGAGTCTTGGTGAGAAGGTCTGTGTTGGAATTTCGCACGACCACAGCGAAGGCTTGGTTGGCCTTGCTGTCCTGCCAGGACCTTTGGTGTGCCAAGCAATGCTTGTAGAATTGCTGAGAAATGAATGCGGAAGCTCTGATTGTAGTACAAGAATACAAAGTACAGCAATACTATGTACAAGCTCAGCAACAACCTATGAACAGCTGAGCAACAGAAACTTGACAGAGCATGGCCCAAACTAGGCGCAACGTCTTGCTAGGCGTCCAACCTTGTAGCAAGAGTCTTGGCGTGTCGACCGTCTTCCGGGTTGACAGGCCTTCAGGATGTCAGGCAACCTCCTCTCCACGCTGGCACACTTCCGCCAGAGACAGTGGGTCATCAGAGGGAACCTCCAAGAAACTCCAGCAGCACCGGGATCTGAGTCTGGTACAGAGACCAAGTGGCTCGCAAACGTGCAGAGTAGTTGATGCTGATACAATGGAGTTGGAGAGACTGGAATTGGTTGCTGGAGCCACAACTGGTGCTCCCTTTTATAATGTTGCTCTGGCTGGTAGTCGTCCTGGCGGTCCAGGCTCCTTCACTGAAGGTGGTAGTCCCGGCGGTCCGAACCACTGATGCAGTAATGTGCCGTCGAACATTGGAAGTGACGATGATGATGTAGTAAATCCTCCACGAGGTCGTATGTGAGCTAGGCGACTGCCTTGATGCTGTACAGTGGCTCACGGAAACCCCGTAGGCTTCGTACTCTCCAAGATTGCCTCGTACGAGGCAGTTGCCAAGTTGTCGAACCTTGGATATCACTCCAGTGAGTTGGCCAAGGTAGTCCCACCTTTCTTGGACACACCAAACCATTCTTACACGTCCACGTGTTCAATACGCCCTTGAGGACTAAAAAAACCAGGAATATTCTAGCTTGTACAGTGGAAAATTCCCCATAGGAAAATTGTTGGTGAATCACGGTAAAATCCGAAACTTCACGTGGACTCCTCCAAAAGTGAATCCGACTGTGCCGAGCTGAAGCCGAAATCCAACGTAGTTATCGCCTCACTCCAACAGTCTGCACCTTGCTGACGAGTGTTGACCAAGACAACGTGAACTTCTCCAACAGCAATGCGCTCAGGTACAGGGTGATGCTCAACGTTGATGTGCTTAGTGCACGAGTAATGCATGCCATCATGCTCAACGATTGCCTTGTTGCTTTGCTTGTCAAAGCGTAGTGTGATGTAGTGGATGGGTGCACAAAGTTTTTGCAGCAGGCGGGACAATCACACACTCTCACACGTATCTACGCCAAGCGTTATCTATTATATCTCATTGGAGCTGCGTGCAACACATCCAAGAGATATCAATCCCACCAACAAGCAAGATTTAGCTAGTGCGGCTGCATGCCTCTGTATCGTGAGCCTAGTCATTATCAGTGTATCCATTAACGACCACAGAGGGTTGTGCTATTTAGCATAGCCCCACACGCACAGTGGACAGTACAAAGCAAAATGACACGCAGTGATGCCTCGAGATCTCTCGGAAGAGGGTGCTGGGAGAACTGAGGTAGGAAGTTGACCAAGGAGGCCACATCCGCTCGGGTGGTGGTGGCGAGATACATCAGAGACCCGATCACACCGAGGTAATTGGCAACATCAACGAGCCCCCCAGTTGGGACAAATCGGACGAGTTCAGTAGGCGCTGACCTGTTGGAGTCATTGGTGTGGATGCAGTGGGCATGTCGGTCAACAAGGAGGTAAATTGCTCCCCCAGGCTGCGTATGTAGGTGGCCTCGTGTACGTGCAGTATGTATCGCTGGCGGTCACACTCATGTTCCATGCCAAGGAACACTCCAGCTTGACCTAGGTCCTTCATCTCGTATGTTGACAACAGAAGAGACTTCACTGACTGCACAACAGCAGGACAAGGTGATGCAATGAGGAGGTCGTCAACATAGACCAGAATGACCACGAGGGGCTTCGAGGGTATACTCAGGAAGAGTGCTGGGTCGATGGTGCTACGGCGAAAGAAATCTCTCTCAAGAGTGGTGGAGATCTCCATGTTCCAGCATCGAGGCAACAACTTGAGCCTGTACAAAGACTGAAGTAGCCAGCAGACATTATTTGTGCCGTCAGTAAAGCCAGGCGGCTACACCGTGTAGATTTCCTCATCCGATTGTTCATGTAAGAATATGTTGTTGATGTCCATCTGCTCCAGTTCCAAGTAATGCTGGGCGAATTTACTCAAGAGGGCACGTGCAGTAGTGAACCATCCAACTGAAGCAAACATCTCCTCAAAGTCTATGTAAGGAACTTGGGAGAATCCCTTGGCTGTGACCATAGCTTTGTACCTGTCGACCTTGCCGTCCGGCTTCCGCTTCCGTAAGGAAAAATAAGCGGGCCAAAACAACTTTGCGGCCTACTGGGAGATGAACAAATTCAAAGACCCCATGTTTCTTGAGGGCCATCATTTTCTCTTGCATGGTCTTCTCCCATACATCAGCATCGACTGCCTCACGAGTCTGCCAAACAGCTGTAGGCTCCCTGGAGAGTGAAGGAAGCGCACTCGCAACAAAGCAAGCTGTGACATAGCCAACTACAGAATCCTCGAGGGTGTTGTGGAACTTGAGAGCTACGAGTGCAAAACCCATAGCCGAGTTAGGGTGAAAGACATTGACGGCAAGCTCGAGTGCATTTAGACCAGTCGGTCTAGCATAAGAAATGGCTGCGATGGACAATGCTCTCGAGCGAGTGCAATGCTTAGAGGGTTAAGAGGACTGAGGAGCAGAGTGGTGAGGGCGAGAGCCACCCTCTGTGTGTGTGTGGCTCTGGGTCGAAAGAAGGAGCTGGAGAAACAAGAGGGGGTTCTGTCACACCAACGGATACTAAGATATGTCGTGCATGCATCAGAGGTGAGTCAGGAGTGACATGTGAATGATACCGTGCCTCAATATTCTCAAAGCTCCTCCAAATTCTCGATGGATCTTCTTGAAGCAGCCACTCATGGTGCGACCTCGCACGCATCTCTTGGCTCAAGTACCGAGGACCCAACTTATACCACATTCTAACTCTTGTCATTGTATATGTGTGCTTGATTCACTCAACGCTTGTGATAGAAGTACATCTACTACAAAGTATTCATTTGTCCCCACTCCTCGAATCGTCCATTATCCAGCAAGTCATCCATGCGAACCAACTATGTTGCACCCAGCGTAACACTTGGTATCAGAGAGTGGCGGCGTTAGAGGGACAACTAATGCATTAATTACATGGCAAAAACCTCACACAAGTCTTCAGCACATCTCCACCATTCAGAAGATTGTACACCTTGCAACGAGAACGGTGAATAGAGCGAGCGCACTCGACAAAAAGGAGCACACCCTGCTTAACACTCTGGCGATGGAGGATTAGCAGCATGTAGAAACCAACGTTCTCCAGGTAAAGCAGACAGCAGCGGCAGCTTTTGCGGCGAATGGCACAACATCAATTTACCCGATGGTTAACCTAGTCAATGACCCCTTGGGCTCGGTTAGCTTTGCATCCGCCGCTAGAATTCGGTTCAACATGTGGCACGATGGGAGGCACAAGGGGACAAGCTTGAATCTATGAAGACCTGTACAAGAAGTCGTTGAGATTCAAAAGCCTCAATACCCACCTAATTCAACAGCTCAACGTGGGAATTGATGAGCTTTGGGTTTCCGCTGCGCACAAAGCAGTGCTCACCAAGAGAAGCATCCAACTCTTGAGTGAATCCCAGATTTGACCGACACTCTGGCTGTTCGTTCCCGTAAACTCAAAGGGACCAACGGCCATGATTTCACTGAAAAAATTGGAAGTGTACTTCACCACTGTTGGGGTCAACAACAATGGAAAAAATATTGACCTTCCGGCCTCGCTTTTGCGTGGTACGGCTATGAGTTGGTGGTCCAATCTAAAAACCATCTAACTGTAGCGAGAGACCGGCAGGGCCAGATCAGAAGCTCACGCCGCTCTCACATTGTCGACCGCATGCATACTACATCTTGAGCATATGAATCCAACGTGCCATGACTCTCTGACACCACCAAAGAAGTGGAGCAACTTCACGCGCATTGTATTTGCTCACTTTCGGAAGATGAAAAAGAGGTTTGCCTCACCATTAATGGTAAAAAATGACATTTGCCTCTGTCAAGGGACCCACAACACAACGACAAATACGGGAAGTAGTAGAGGCGGAAGACTCAGGGGAAGTTGCGGCAGCCACAAAACGACAAGGGATATCTACGAGACGGAACTCAAGTGTGGCTCGACCTTGTTCTGGCGAGGGGGCAGAAATTGCAACAGCCAAGCAACCTCACCGCCCTTGAAAACTGAGAAGTTTGCAACTGTTTTGGGAGATTTTGCAGCACTTGTCTAGGAGTTTGAAGGGGATTTTCCCGCCCAACTATCCCGAGAGTTACCTTTGTACCAAAACGTCTACCATCAAATACAACTGAAGCGGGATAGTAGGCCGAGAGTGAAAGGGACCTAACGGATAAGTGATTATGAGCTGACTGAACTCAAGAAGGAGCTGGACGAGATGCTCGGTCAGAGGTTTATCGGACCTTCCACATCACCTTACAAGGAACGTGTAATTTTTGTAAAAAGAAAACTAAAGAGATACAAATGTGTGTGGACTACAGAGCATTCAACGACATCGCCATCAAGAACCGCTACACTCTTCCGCGAGCAAATGATTTTTTTGACCAACTCCACAGGACCCAAGTATTTGGCAAAATTGACCAACACAATAACAATCATCAGATTTGCAAGATGTAGAATAGACATCATTTCGTACTAAATCCACGGACTTCGAGTTCACGGTCATGCTGTTTGGATACACAAATTCTTCCAAAATATTTATAGCGGCAATAAACACCATTTTTTCCCCATACCTCGACGACTTTGTCATCGCATACCTTGTGTATATCTTGGTGTACATCCACACCCAGGAGAAGAACAATGGGAATTTGTAAAAGATCCCAGAAATTTTACAGAGCGAGAACTTATTGTAGAAAAATCTCAAAGTGCGACTTTGGTCACCGTTCGATCCAGTTTTTGGGACACGTCATTAATGACAGACATATCATCACAGACCCCAAGGAGGTTGAGGGGATCGTAGAATGGCTAACGGTGACCAATGTGGAAGACCTCCTGATGTTTTTGGACTTTTACGCTCGAATTTCATCGTCTCTCTCCAATTTCATTCATAAGACTAATGAGTGAAATTAGGGGGAAAACGAACAAGAAGCGTTCAACTCTTTGAGAAATGCTCTGACCTCGGTTCGAGCCTTATAATTGGCCGATCCTATGGTGGACTACATCATAGCCACCAACGCATCCGATGGAGCCAGGAGAACCATTCTCTTCCAAGACAATGGCAGTGGAGACCACCCGGTTGTGTACATGTCGCAACATCTACATGGGCTAGAACTCAACTATGCAATACACAAAACATAAAATACTCGTAATCGTGCATGCATTTGGAATCTGGCCATACTGCTTGAAGTGCCAATTATGCATCGTTCACACCAACCACCACAAAATGAAACATCCGAAGGCTCCGCCAAACATAAATTGTTGACATACTCAATGGGTGAAGTTCCTCGAGTCCAACTTTGACTACGACATCGAGTATCCACCTGGGAGAAGTAAGCATACTGATGCTCTATATCCATGACCAGATCTGATGGCAGGAGGTCAGTACGCTACTTTTTGAATGAGAGCCATACCATGTGAGGCTGTTTGCGAAGCCTTCGGAGGAGTTCAGAGAGTACGGAAAAACTAAGCTTTGGTTTGACGAACCCGAATGGCGACGTCGATATACTCGCGAGGGGTGTCGTCCCACCAAACAAGGAGCTATGGAGGATTCTATTGGAGCAATGCCAAGACACCAGTCAAAGTGGATACTACAGCAAGGACACGACACCAAAAAATCCGGCAGAGTAATCTTGGTCGTACAAGATAGAGACCCACATATCGGTCTTGTGTAAGTCATGCGACACCTATCCATGTAAAAAAATCTTATTGCACGAGGCCAAGAGGACTATTCTAACCCCTTCCTATTCTGACTAAGCCGTGGATCGACACCAGCATGGAATTCGTGACACGATTGCCAGCCATTCCAAAGGGAGATGACGATATCCTCGTGGTGGTGGGTACATGTTTGAAAATGTCATACTTCATCCCTACGACGACCAATGTCATTGTAGAAAGAATAACGTTGCTGTTTTAAAACCAGATCATACAGTTGCATGGCGTGCCACGTACCATCATAAGCGTTACACATGGCCCATTCAGTAGGTATCTTTAGCAAAAAAACAAATGACACGGCTTATAGTTTGATCCAGTCATCTATGTCCTTCGATCCTCAACTGGATGGACGAAGAGAGCGCACCAATCGGAAGCTCAAACAGATTTTCCACACCTTTTGCAAGCCACACTGCATTGATCGGGCAGCCACATTACATGCTATCGAGCTCGCACACAACTCCCACACTTCCACTAAAACTGGTGAAGTCCCGTTTGAATTGGTCTATAATAAGCTCCTCTTTGAACAGGCACGATTATAGAGTGAGAGCAACATTCTTACGCTCGATATCCACCGCAGGGACTTCTCAAGGATTTGAGAGGAAATGCGACAGATTCTTGCAAAGACGCAAGTAGCCATGATGCGAGACTCAGACTCATATCAAAGCGTTGACATGTTAAGTGTTGGCGATCGCATCCTCCTTGGCTTGGCAAACATCAAACACGGAGGAAAAGACTTTGTAAAGCTTGAATCCCGCTAGTTGGGACCGTTTGAGATGAAGCAAATGCAAATCCATGTTGTCGCTCGACTTCACCTCCCTAACATCATGTCAATCCATCTTGTTTTCCACATCAGTAAGCTCAAGTACTACCGGGACCCTAGTACAAACTTTCTTAAAAGAGACATCGCACCCTACCTCCTGCTCAAGTAGACGAAGATACAAGGTATGTAGTTTAAAACATCCTAGGGCATCGACACCATGAAAATATGAGTGAGTAGGTGGTTAAGTGGCATGACTATGACGTCGCACACAACAGCTAGGAGCCCTACAACAATGTATGAGACATCAATCATTTTATCAAAGGATACTATCTCCGTCAACGGGCAACGTCTCCTAACGTGTCAGGACATGGCAGCTAAAAGGGGGGTAAGTGTTAGGTTCCTCACATACACAAGTCTGTAAACTCCGCGAGTGGGTATTTCTCTTATTACATGTTTGGCCCACCGCACTTCGACCTCACGATGTTTGCGCCAATAAGCCGAGGACATTTTTTCCACTTGTCCCGGCCTTCAGTCTTCCGTTCCAAAAGGTTTTGACTACTACTTCTTTCCTGAAGGATCATGAGAAGAGTCACAAACTCTTTTTATGTTTTGGTATTGTTTGGTCGAATTCTCGGTTGCGCATGCTTTTTATGAAACTATGCCTTCATACTCTCGAAGCCCCCGTCTTCTTGACTGAGCTTCTCAAAGCATCAAATCACGGTGTGATCTCGCACGTGTTGCTCTACTCGAGCGCGGACGACCCAACATATGCGTCATTCTAATTCTCGTCATTGTGTAAATGTCCTTGACATACTCAAAATTTGTCATCGAATTACACTTACTGCTTCATAAAAATTATCTATCTGTCCCGATTCCTCAAATCATCTATTTTCTTGCACCTCATCCGTGTGAACCACTTATGTTTGAGGCCCTCACAATGGAAGGCAACAATAGAATGGGTGATTTGTGGTGTGAGTGTGTCGTGGGGTCGGGGGTTAGGGAGGGGGAGACTCTGCCTGGGATTCCAACACATAAGCATTGGCTTGAACCCTCAACGCTTGAGGAATGGGGAGTCGAATACTCCTTGTTTCTTTGTCTTTTATTCTTTCCAACATTCTAGCCTTGTCCTACAAATCGTACACAAACCCACCTTGTAGTCATAATGGATTTTAGATTTTACCTTTCTATGGGTACTTTCTGGGCCTTAGTATAGCAAGGCGGAGCAGTTTCCCATTCTACAAATTCGGATTGGGATCCTTATGCAAACTCCGCGCAAACCACCTCCCAAAAATTATGAGATAAACTGACAAACTAATCCTGGTGGTGCTCTTTCCTCATACGAGGTGTCTTGCTCCTACGCATTTCAGAATTCCGAACCTACTTGGTTCTTGGCCTACCGGAGACGCAAAAATGGCTGGGGTGGTCGAAGTTTTATGCCGACCTGAACGAATGGATGGGTTGCTTTGACGTCCTGATGATCTAGGCCGTCAGCGCTCGAGAATATATCCAAGAATTTGTTTCCGCGTAACCGGCCTCGCTAGATCTAGAATATTGGCGATGGTTTAAAGCTGGGATTTGTTCCGTCTTGCATTACCGTTTGCAAAAATCCTGCGTGAGCTTGATGTGAAAAAACGTGAGAAATGTTTTTTTTCACAAGTTCCAGGCTGGTCGCAATGTCGTCGTTGTGGCGGCCGACACCACGAGGCTTTCACTTAAGGTCGGATGATAATTTGGACCAGATGGACCGGCGGATGCAACAAGCGGTCATCGCTGGCCGTCACATGTTTCGGTAATTGTTTTTTCATACAAGAGCTTCCCTGACGCACCCGTCCTCGACGTCGCCGAATGTCGTTGCGGTTGGTCAGGTCGTCGCCTCGCAGAAGTTTGCCCAAATTATAAAAGTTTTCCAATAATTCTGCAAAAAAATGACATCAGCATGTTGAAGCTGCATGTCATGCAACTTCAACATTGTTGTTTTTTAGAAGCAAGGGGGAAATTGTTGCCTTTTCTCAACAGTGAAAATACCAATTACCCCTTAATTTTTTCACCCAACACTCTCATGTAACCCGACCTTAGAACAATGAGTCCCATCCACCCCTATCGCGGAACAAGAAGCCCCATTCATCCCTTCCTCAAAAGAATAAGCTCAATCCATCCCTTTTTGGTAAGGAAAAGCTCCATTAGCTCATCTGTTCAGACCATGATAAAACAACGATGCATGTCATTGCTTGAGCATGGCGGGATTGAGCATGAAGTGCTAGGTCAGTGTCCTCCATCGCGACCGTCGCGATGGAGGACCGCGATATCATTGATGGGTGGGGGGAGGGGAATTCTCACGACAAAAATGCCAGCCAGCACTTCGTTGAGTGCTAATCCCCCCAGCCTCCCTTCGCAAATCATAAACCCTTTCATGAGGTAGTTTGTGCTTGGTGGGCCAGAAGGAATGACGTCAGCATGCCGACGCCGCATGCCATGCAACGTCGACATGATGTCTTGGACAAACTGCATGCTATCGTTCTCTTTTATGCAATTAAAACCCAAGACCGTGCACAAGGGAGACATGATGCTTCTTGTAGCACGGGAGTTACAAATCACGCTTATGCTTATGCGACATGGGAAAAAGAGGCATATGGTTCCGAGGTAGGGGAGAGTCAGGCGTATTCTCTGTGGCAAGTTATAAATGGTGACGTCACCCTTTTCTAAGCCTCAAACCTTTGTTTGTGCATGAGGGGCAAATGGTTCATTTTTTCCAAGACATGGTCTCATTGTTACTTTTCGAAATGCGTTGTCTAATCGACTATCTTATTTGCCTCTCTCAGTTGAAAGGTCGAATGATCGTTGTCACAGAACACGATCAGGCGTGAACCACAAGCCATTTCCTAATCATGGGGGCAAAACCCTTCGGCGGAGTCTGCGAGATTCTCAACGACGGTCTCTACGGCATGTTCTAAAGCAATGTTCCACATGTTACTTTTGTTTGTATCTTACATCTACCGCCAATAATGTGGCAAGTATGATTCCGACCGATTTTTGGTTCGGCACGCTATAAATGTGTCATGCGCGTTTTTGGGATACATGCTGGGGAGCTTGTAGGGTCGACCTCCTCAACGACGGTTTTTCCACGACAACTTGCCAGGGTCGAGTAGTATTGATACAATTGTTGACTTGTGAATGGCGTCGACGTCAACCTCTCGTGCCGGTTGCCCAAGCAATCCAGGGTCCAATCTTAGTGGTGCATTACTAGCTCAGAATGCTTTTGGATGAATTGACAAAATAATCCTAGTTGCGGTTCTGTCCTCATACGAGGTGTCGTGCTCCTTCTCACTTGAAAATTTCAAACCCACCTAGCTCTTCGCCTACAGTAGACACAAACTTGGTTGCATTGGTTGAAGTTGTATGCTGACTTGAACGGTTGGGCATGTCGCTTTGATGCTCGGTTAATCCATGTCGTGAGCGCTTGAGAAGATATCAAAATTGTTGATTTGGCATTAGTGGCTTGCTGGTTTGCAATATTGACAATGGTTTGAACGTAGGATTCTCATTTTCTTGAAAAATTGATTAGAACAATCCTACATGAACTTCATGTGAAGAAATGTGAAAACAATTGTTTTGAGAGTTTCCAGGCGGCTCGCAAGGATGCCGTTAGGGTGGCGTAGGCCCTGAATCAAAGCATTGATCTTGATTTTGATTCTAGGGTTGCAGATTCATCCCTCTCGAACTATGATTTTTTCTTGATTCCTCAAGTAGGAGGGAAACAATTTGAATCAGTGGGAGAGCAACTAGGCCTCCTACAAAATCACACTTCACGCTAGCCAAAAATGATGAATAGGATTCTTGACTTGTTGCGCGCCCCTTCAGCGGTGTCTTCTGCAACGTCGCGTAGCAAGCCTCCCTCGTGCGCACCAATGAGAATTCAGCGTCTTGGAATCGAGAGGGGAACATATCCCTGATTATAGATTGCATCAAAGACTTCATAAAACGTTTCCAAGAATACATCTTGGTTGAATGTCTTCATCTTAGGCATTTTGATTCATTCTAATTGTTTTTGCGTTTAGGATGTTACCCAGAATGTGGGAGTAATGCGACATAAGCAAAAATCACCGCCAAATTAGAAAGAATTGGTGGGTGATATTTGATTCATCGGTTTTTTTCCACCACGTATTTTGGCGGTTTTGACAAGTGCTGTAGGATTTTGCAAACGACTTTGTCGCGTCGTGCTCCCCTCCCCCCCCCAACATAGAATCAAAATCAATGTGTCGATTCAATGCCCTAATCCATGAGGCTTTCACGTCAGGTCAGGGATTAATCTAATGTCGTGACGGACCGGAAGATGAGACAAGCGGCCATCGTTGGCTGTCACATATTTTGGAAGTAAGCTTTTTAACAGGAGTTTCCTAAGGGCTCGTTTGGATTCGACCAAGTAAGAAGTTGGATCCAACATCCGAAGTCGGATCCGACTTCTGACGTCGAAAGGTTGTCGATGCCTTCGGATGTGGCACTTTGTGACTGGTGCGGTTGACGGGTATCTCATTGGGAAAGATGAATCTTGTGAAACTCCACGTCAACAGTTATCCAAGGGTGGCGCGGTTCTCTGACTATGGACTCGGATTCCGAGTGCTGAAGTCGGAACCGACATCCGCGCTGCCGAATCCAAACGCGCCCTAAGCATATCTGTCCTCAATGTCGCCAAATGTCGTAGAGGCTGGTCAGGTTGTCGCCTAGCAGAAGTTTGCCCAATTGTTTTTTGATTTCATCGTGGCCATCCAGATTCGACGGTGCCGCCCACATTATTACCGCGAAAACACATTTTTTCTGGAAAGCACCCACAACAATATTTGGGTGAGGCTGGGAGTCGTTGGAGTCTGTCCTTGGCTGGACCACGGCTGGATTGTTGGGTTCGCGTATTTGGTCAGTAAAATCCACACGTGTATGCACTCATTTTCTTCTTTTTGGCTCCAATTTTGTGAATTTTTTATACTTAGTTGGCAAGTCCTAACGATTGTGGGGCTACTGATGCCATGCAACGCGTGCAGTGTGGCAGGAGTTTTTCTCGACTAAGACTTAGTTGAGCACCATATCGCAACCGTCGGATCACGATCTTGGTCTCCGCAATGTTGTTACTGGCTGGATTGTGGCACGTTCATCTCCATCCTACCACATGCAGCAGCATTCAAACGCCGAATGAGCTCTTACCAAATGCCCGACAAGCGCCAACGAACGACCAACAATCGATCCACGATTGTTGGACGTTCATTAGCGATGGTTGTGTTGCCCTCATCATCCACTTTTGTTCGCGATCGACGGCCTCGCCCTAGAGCGAAGGCTGCACACATTCCAAACATTGCTAGAGGATGGTTAGCATGCAGGACGTCGTCGTCAGTTTCCAGGAGTTGGACGTTCATTTTTCTCTTTCAACCGAGCGTACTAGCGCACTTCCATAAAATAGGACGAAATATTCGTACTTTTGGTGACTCAACGACGGATCTCAACAATGCCGAAAAGGAAGGTGACTGGGATCTTCCGATTTTGTTGGAATCCGTCTTTGATGACGCATTCCAACGACTCCCAGCCTCACCCTTTGTTTTATGTTGGTAGAGGTGCGAAGCCGCCCAATGCAAAAACAAAAGCTGCGGGACATGCAATAAGTCTGGGTTCCGAAATGAACTAGTTAGGTATGCGGTAAGATAAATCGAGCAGGTGCGAAACTGGTGAGCTGACTTGGACACGGCCGTCAAGCTCGCAGACCGGCCGTCTGAGCTGCGAGGCGCTTGCGACGTCGCAAATTGTCGCGATCAAACTCCCTCCAAGTTCATCCTATCTGATTAGGTAAGGAGGCTCATGATTCGGGTTTCCACCATTTTAGTTCAAACTAATCAACTTAGTTGAACGAACCGCCCCTAACCTTAACTAATTAGATAGAGTTTTAAGGTAAAAATGACGTTTTCGTTTTTGTCGAAAATGATGGCTCGCCATTGGAGTATACCATCACATGTGCTTTTATTCGTTTGAAGGTTTGAATTTTGAAATTTCGTATGTGCCGAGCTATTTCCAGCAATGCGTGACCGCCTTCTTCAAAGCGCGGTTCGAGCCACGTGTGACAAGTGAGAACGGGAGGTCTGGGTTCAGGACCCGTCCTCATCACTCCCCTTAACTAATTTGTTCAACTATTAGTTCATAAGTTCTATCCTCGCGGGAAATTACCGCATAACTCCTTAAGGCAAGCATTACCTCAAAGAGTTGAACGACCCATCCCGCCCGCGGTTAACTAATTAGTTAACCGCTAAAGCTTCAAGTTCGAGCCTCCTCTAGTTCATTTCGGAACCCAGCCTAAATCCCGTCTGCCGTGTTGAGTTCAGGGGATTTAAGATCAGTTTAAAGGGGATTTAAGGCGAGGAAGGTAGACCTAGGCCCGGGTCCAGTCCTGCCGGACTTCAACACGGCAGACCTAGACCCGGGCGTAGGTCTACCGTCCTCGTCGTAAATCCCCTACGCCTTCAACGAAGTGGCATAAAGTTGTGACAGCCGTCGATGAGGAGACTAGGTGTGTTGGATCTCGCGCAAGTTGTTTAACCGCGGCCAGACGGCCGTCCTGCTCGGTCCCTAAGAACCGGTAACGAAGCTAGAGGGCGCGCGGGAGTGGTTCGGACCGTTGTCTGCGGCGGGC
>SZWC01025286.1:1251-15869 GCA_023375785.1 Penium margaritaceum
CACAACTCTGGCACAACTCTGGCACAACTCTGGCACAACTCCGGCTAAACTCTGGCACAACTCTGGCACAACTCTGACACAACTCTGGCACAACTCTGGCACAACTCTGGCACAACTCCAGCACATCTCTGGTCAACTGTGGCAGAACTCTTGAACAACTTTAGCACAACTCTGGCACAACTCTAGCACAACTATGGCACAACTCTGGCACAACTCTGGCACAACTCTGGCACAACTCTAGCACAACTCTGGCACAATTTTGAAACAACTTCGGCACTACTCTGGCACAACTCTGGCACAACTCTAGCACAACTCTGGCACAACTCTTGCACAACTCTGGCACAACTATGGCACAACTTTGGCACAACTATTGTTCAACTCTTGAAAAACTCCTGCACAACTCTGGCACAACTATGGCACAACTCTGGTACAATTATGGAACAGCTCTGGCACAACTCTTGCACAACTCTGGCACAACTTTGGCACAACTCCGGCACAACTCTGGCACAACTCTGACAGAACCCAGGCACAACTCTGGCACAACTCTGGCACCGCTCTAGACCAACTCAACCACAACTCTGGCACACCACTGGAACAACTCTGGCACAACTCTCGCACAACTCTGACACAACCCTGGCACAACTCTGGCACAACTCTGGCACAACTCTGGCAAAACATTGGCACCGCTGTGTACCAACTCAATAACAACTATGGCACACCTCTGGCACAACTCTGGCACTACTCTGGCACAACTCTGACACAACCCTGGCTCAACTCTGGCACGACACTGGCAAAACTCTGGCACAACTCTGGCACAACTCTGGCACAACTCTGGCACAACTCCGCCACAACTCCGGTACAACTCTGGCACAACTCTGGCACATCTCTGGCACAACTCTGGCACAACTCTGGCACTACTCTGGCACATCTCTGGCATCTGCGACACAACTCTGGAACAACTCTGGCACAACTCTTGCACAGTTATGGCACAACTCCGGCACAACTCTGGCACAACTCNAACTCTAGCACAACTCTGGCACAACTGTAGCACAACTCTGGCACAACTAAAGCACAACCCTGGCACAAATCGGGCACAACTTTGGCACAGCTCTGGCACAACATGAGCACAAATGTGGCACAACTCTGACACAACTCTGGCACTACTCTGGTACAACTCTGGCTCACCACTGGCATAACTTTGGCACAACTCTGGCACAGATATAGCACAGCTCTGGCACAACTTTGGCACAACTATGGCACAACTCTCGCACACCTCTGGCAGAACTCTGGCATTACGCTGGCACAACTCTGGTACAACTATGGCACAACTCAAGCACAACTATGGCACAACTCTGGCACAACTCTGTTACAACTCTAGTACAACTCCAGAACAACTCTGGAATAACTCTGGCACAATTCTGGGACAACTCAAGCACAATTCTCGCAGAACTCTGGCACAACTCTGGCACAGCTTTCGAATAACTAAGAAACAACTATGGCACAACCCTGGCACAACTCTGGCAGGACCCTGGCACAACTCGAGCACAACTCTGGCTAAAATCTGGCACANAATCGGGCACAACTTTGGCACAGCTGTGGCACAACTTGAGCACAACTGTGGCACAACTCTGGCACAACTCTGGCACTACTCTAGTACAACTCTGGCTCAACTGTGGCACAATGTTTGCACAACTCTGGCAGAAATATAACACTGCTCTGGCACAACTCTGCCTCGACTCTGGCACAACTCTGGCACACCTCTGGCACAACTCTGGCACAACTCTCGCACAACTCTGGCACCGCTCTAGACCAACTCACCAACAACTATGGCACACCACTGGAACAACTCTGGCACTACTCTCGCACAACTCTGACACAACTCTGGCACTACTCTGGCACATCTCTGGCATCTGCGACACAACTCTGGAACAACTCTGGCACAACTCTGGCACAGCTTTCGAATAACTAAGAAACAACTATGGCACAACTCTGGCACAACTCTGGCACTACTCTAGTACAACTCTGGCACAACTGTGGCACAATGTTTGCACAACTCTGGCAGAACTATAGCACTGCTCTGGCACAACTCTGCCTCGACTCTGGCACAACTCTGGCA
The DNA here is from genome assembly GCA_023375785.1 of Penium margaritaceum. Lineage (NCBI taxonomy): Eukaryota > Viridiplantae > Streptophyta > Zygnematophyceae > Desmidiales > Peniaceae > Penium > Penium margaritaceum. The sequence goes on from SZWC01025286.1 coordinate 3,368, forward strand.
CACCTCTGGCACAACTTTGGCACAACTCTGGCACAGATATAGCACAGCTCTGGCACAACTTTGGCACAACTATGGCACAACTCTCGCACACCTCTGGCACAACTCTGGCACAACTCTCGCACAACTCTGGCACAACTCTTGCACAACTCTGGCACAACTTTGGCACAACTCTGGCACAACTCTGGCAGAACTCTGGCACAACTCTGGCACAGCTTTCGAATAACTAAGAAACAACTATGGCACAACCCTGGCACAACTCTGGCAGGACCCTGGCACAACTCGAGCACAACTCTGGCTAAAATCTGGCACACGTCTGGCACAACTCTTGAAAAACGCTGGCATAACTCTTGCACAACTCTGGCACAACTCTGGCACAACTCAAGCACAACTCTGGAACAATTTTGGGACAACTCTGGCACAACTCTGGCACAACTCTGGCACAACTCTGGCACTATTCTGGCAAAACTCTTGCACAACTGTGGCACAATTTTGGGACAACTCTGGCACAACTCTGGCACACCTCTAGCACAATTCTGGCACAACTCTTGCACAGCTCTGGCACAACTCTGTCACAACTGTGGCACAACTCTTGCACAACTCTGGCAAAACTCTGGCACAACTCTGGCAGAACTCTGGCATTACGCTGGCACAACTCTGGCAGAACTCTGGCATTACGCTGGCACAACTCTGGCAGAACTCTGGCATTACGCTGGCACAACTCTGGCAGAACTCTGGCATTACGCTGGCACAACTCTGGCAGAACTCTGGCATTACGCTGGCACAACTCTGGCAGAACTCTGGCATTACGCTGGCACAACTCTGGCAGAACTCTGGCATTACGCTGGCACAACTCTGGCAGAACTCTGGCATTACGCTGGCACAACTCTGGCAGAACTCTGGCATTACGCTGGCACAACTCTGGCAGAACTCTGGCATTACGCTGGCACAACTCTGGCAGAACTCTGGCATTACGCTGGCACAACTCTGGCAGAACTCTGGCATTACGCTGGCACAACTCTGGCAGAACTCTGGCATTACGCTGGCACAACTCTGGCAGAACTCTGGCATTACGCTGGCACAACTCTGGCAGAACTCTGGCATTACGCTGGCACAACTCTGGCAGAACTCTGGCATTACGCTGGCACAACTCTGGCAGAACTCTGGCATTACGCTGGCACAACTCTGGCAGAACTCTGGCATTACGCTGGCACAACTCTGGCAGAACTCTGGCATTACGCTGGCACAACTCTGGCAGAACTCTGGCATTACGCTGGCACAACTCTGGCAGAACTCTGGCATTACGCTGGCACAACTCTGGCAGAACTCTGGCATTACGCTGGCACAACTCTGGCAGAACTCTGGCATTACGCTGGCACAACTCTGGCAGAACTCTGGCATTACGCTGGCACAACTCTGGCAGAACTCTGGCATTACGCTGGCACAACTCTGGCAGAACTCTGGCATTACGCTGGCACAACTCTGGCAGAACTCTGGCATTACGCTGGCACAACTCTGGCAGAACTCTGGCATTACGCTGGCACAACTCTGGCAGAACTCTGGCATTACGCTGGCACAACTCTGGCAGAACTCTGGCATTACGCTGGCACAACTCTGGCAGAACTCTGGCATTACGCTGGCACAACTCTGGCAGAACTCTGGCATTACGCTGGCACAACTCTGGCAGAACTCTGGCATTACGCTGGCACAACTCTGGCAGAACTCTGGCATTACGCTGGCACAACTCTGGCAGAACTCTGGCATTACGCTGGCACAACTCTGGCAGAACTCTGGCATTACGCTGGCACAACTCTGGCACACCTATGGCACTACTCTGGAACAACTTTGACACAACACTAGCACAAATCTGGCAGGACTCTGGCACAACTCTGGCACAACTCTGGCATAACTCTGGCATAACTCTGGCACAACTCCGGCACAGCTGTGGCACAACTTTGGCACAACTTTGGCACAACTCTCGCACAACTCTGGCACAACACTTGCACAACTCTGGCAAAACTCTAGCACATCTCTGGCACAACTCTGGAAAAATTCTTGAATAACTTTGGCACAACTCTGGCACAACTTGAGCACAACTCTGGCACTGTTTTGGGACAGCTCTGGCACTTCTCTGGCACAACTCTGGCACAACTCTGGCATAACTATGGCACAACTATGGCACAACTCTAGCACAAATCTGGCACAACTCTGGCTTAAATCTGGCACAACTCTGGCACAACTCTGGCACAACTTTTGCAAAACTCGGGTCAACGTCTGGCACAACTCTAGCACAACTATGGCACAACTCTGGCACAAATCTAGCAGATCTCTGGGACAATTTTGCCACGAGTGTGGCACAGTTCCGGCACATCTCTGGAAAATTACTGGCACAACTCTGGCACAGATCTGGAAAATTTCTGGCACAACTGTGGCACAAATGTGGCACAACTCTTGCACAACTCTTGCACAAATCTTTCAGAACTCTGGCACAACTCTGGCACAACTGTGGCACAATTCAGGAACAGCTATGGCACAACTCTGGCACAACTCTGCCACAAGACTAGCACAACTCCGGCACAACTCTGGCACAACTCTGACACAACCCGGGCACAACTCTGGTACAACTCTGGCACAACTCTGGCACAACTCAGGCACCGCTTTAGACCAACTCAATAACAAATATGGCACACCACTGGTACAACTCAGGCAGTACTCTGAAAGAACTTTGACACAACCCTAGCACAACTCTGGCACGACCTTGGCCAAACTATGGGACAACTCTGGCACAACTCTGGCACCGCTCTAGACCAACTCAATAACAGGTATGGCACACTTCTTGCACAACTCTAGCACTACTCTGTCACAACTCTGACACAACCCTGGCACAACTCTGGCACCGCTCTAGACCAACTCAATAACAGGTATGGCACACTTCTTGCACAACTCTAGCACTACTCTGTCACAACTCTGACACAACCCTGGCACAACTCTGGCACGACACTGGCACAACTCTGGCACAACTCTGGCACAACTCTGGAACGTCCTTGGCAGAACTCTGGCACAACTCTGCCCCAACTCTGGCACATCTCTGGCACAACAATGGCACAACTCAAACAACAGGCACAACTCTGGCACAATTGTGGCACAACTCCGTCACAACTCTGGCACAACTCTGGCACAGCTCTGGCCCAACTCTGGCACAACTATGGCACAACTCTGGCACAACTGTAGCACAACTCTGGCACAACTCAAGCACAACCCTGGCATAAATTGGGCACAACTTTGGCACAGCTCTGGCACAACTTGAGAACAACTGTGGTACAACTCTGGCACAACTCTGGCACAACTCAAGCACAACCCTGGCATAAATTGGGCACAACTTTGGCACAGCTCTGGCACAACTTGAGAACAACTGTGGTACAACTCTGGCACAACTCTGGCACTACTCTGGTATAACTCTGGCTCAACGTTGACACAATTTTGGCACAATTCTGGCACAAATACAGCACAGCTCTGGCACAACCCTGCCACAACTCTGGCACAACCCTGGCCCACCTCTGGCACAACTCTGGCACAAGTCTGGCACAAGTCTGGCACAACTCTGGCACAACTCTGTTACAACTCTGGTAAAACTCCAAAACAACTCTGGAACAACTCTGGCACAACTCTATCACAACTCAAGCACAACTCTCGCTAAACTCTGGCATAACTCTGGCACACCTTCAGAACAACTCAAGAACAAGTAGGGCACAACTCTGGCACAACTCCAGCACTACTTTGGCACAACTATGACACAACCCTGGCACAACACTGGCACGAATCTGGCACAACTCTGGCACAACTCTAGCACACCTCTGGCACAACCTCAGCACAACTCCGGCACAACTCTGGCACAACTCTGGCACAACTTTGGCACAACTCCAGCACAACTCTGGCACAACTCTTGCTCAACTATGGCACAACTCTAGCACGTCTCTGGCAAAACTCTGGCAGAACTATGGAACAACTTTGGCACAACTCTGGCACAACTTTGGCACAACTATGGGACAACTCAAGCTCAACTTTGGCACGAATTTGGGACAACTCTGGCACTACTCTGGCACAAATCTGGGACAACTCTGGCACAACTCTGGCACAACTCTGGCACAACTCTAGCACAACTCTGGCACAACTCTGGCACAACCTGGTACAACTCTGGGACAACTGTGGCAATACTCTTGCACAACTGTGGCAAAACTCTGGCACAACTGCCACACAACTCTGGCACAACTCTGGCACGACTTTGGCACAACTTTGGCACAACTGTGGCACAAGTCTGGCACATCTCTGGCACAACACTGGCACAACTCTCGCTCAAATCTGGCACAACTGTAGCACGACTCTGGCAAGAGTCTGGCACAACTCTGGCACAACTCTCGCACAACTCTGGCACAACTCTAGCACATCTCTGGCACAATACTGGCACAAATCTGGCACAACTCTGGCACATATCTGGCACAATTATGGCATAACTCTGGCACAACTCTTGCACAACTCTAGCACATCTCTGGCACAATACTGGCACAAATCTGGCACAACTCTGGCACATATCTGGCACAATTATGGCATAACTCTGGCACAACTCTTGCACAACTCTAGCACATCTCTGGCACAATACTGGCACAAATCTGGCACAACTCTGGCACATATCTGGCACAATTATGGCATAACTCTGGCACAACTCTTGCACAACTCTAGCACATCTCTGGCACAATACTGGCACAAATCTGGCACAACTCTGGCACATATCTGGCACAATTATGGCATAACTCTGGCACAACTCTTGCACAACTCTAGCACATCTCTGGCACAATACTGGCACAAATCTGGCACAACTCTGGCACATATCTGGCACAATTATGGCATAACTCTGGCACAACTCTTGCACAACTCTAGCACATCTCTGGCACAATACTGGCACAAATCTGGCACAACTCTGGCACATATCTGGCACAATTATGGCATAACTCTGGCACAACTCTTGCACAACTCTAGCACATCTCTGGCACAATACTGGCACAAATCTGGCACAACTCTGGCACATATCTGGCACAATTATGGCATAACTCTGGCACAACTCTTGCACAACTCTAGCACATCTCTGGCACAATACTGGCACAAATCTGGCACAACTCTGGCACATATCTGGCACAATTATGGCATAACTCTGGCACAACTCTTGCACAACTCTAGCACATCTCTGGCACAATACTGGCACAAATCTGGCACAACTCTGGCACATATCTGGCACAATTATGGCATAACTCTGGCACAACTCTTGCACAACTCTAGCACATCTCTGGCACAATACTGGCACAAATCTGGCACAACTCTGGCACATATCTGGCACAATTATGGCATAACTCTGGCACAACTCTTGCACAACTCTAGCACATCTCTGGCACAATACTGGCACAAATCTGGCACAACTCTGGCACATATCTGGCACAATTATGGCATAACTCTGGCACAACTCTTGCACAACTCTAGCACATCTCTGGCACAATACTGGCACAAATCTGGCACAACTCTGGCACAACTCTGGCAAAACTCTGGCACATCTCTGGCACAACTATTGCACAACACTGGCACAACTCTGGCACAACTCTGGCACAACTCTGGCACGACTTTGGCACAACTTTGGCACAACTGTGGCACAAGTCTGGTACATCTCTGGCACAACACTGGCACAACTCTCGATCAAATCTGGCACAACTGTAGCACGACTCTGGCAAGACTCTGGCACAACTCTGGCACAACTCTGGCACAACTATGGCCTAACTCTCGCACAACTCTGGTACAACTCTAGCACATCTCTGGCACAATACTGGCACAAATCTGGCACAACTCTGGCAAAAATCTGGCACAACTCTGGCACTACCCTGGCACAACTCTGGTTCAGCTCTCGCACAACTCTGGCACAACTCTAGCACAGCTGTGGTACAACTCTGGCACAACTCTGGCACATATCTGGCACAATTATGGCATAACTCTGGCACAAATCTTGCACAACTCTAGCACATCTCTGGCACAACTCTGGCACAAATCTGGCACAACTCTTGCAAAACTCTGGCACAACTCTGGCACTACTCTGGCTTGTGCCAGAGTACAGCTGGTACAGCTCTCGCACAACTCTGGTACAGCTCTCGCACAACTCTGGCACAATTCTTGCACAGCTGTGGTATAACTCCGGCACAACTCTGGCACAACTCTGGGACAACTCGAGCACAACTCTGGCACAACTATGGCAGAACTCTGGCACAAGTCTGGCACAACTCTGGCACAACTATAGCACAACTCTGGAACAACTCTGGCACAACCTTGGCACAGCTCTGGCACAACTTGAGCACAAGTCTGGCTCAACTGTGGCACTACTATGGCACAACTCTGGCACTACTATGGCACTACTCTGGCACAATTATGGTACATCTCTGGCACAACTCTCGCAAAACTCTCGCACAACTCTTGCACTCCTCTGGAACAACTCTGGCGCACCTCTGGAGCAACTCTGGCACAACTCTGGCACAAGTTTGGCACAACTCTGGCACAACTCTAGCACATCTCTCGCACAACTCTTGCACAAGTCTGCCACAACTATGGCACAAGTCTGGTACAGCTGTGGCACAATCCTGGCACAACTCTTGCACAACGCTGGCACAACTCAGCCACAACTCTCGCACAACTCTTGCACAACTCTGGGACAAATCTGGCACAACTTTGGCACAACTGTGGCACACCTCTGGCACAACTCTGGCACACCTCTGGCACTACTCTGGCACAACTATGGCACATCTCTGGCACAACTCTGGCACAACTCGGGCACAACTCTGGCACAACTCTGGCACGACGCTGGCACAACTGTGGTACAAGTCCGGTACATCTCTGGCACAACTCTGGCACAACTCGGGCACAACTCTGGCACAACTCTGGCACGACGCTGGCACAACTGTGGTACAAGTCCGGTACATCTCTGGCACAACTCTGGCACAACTCGGGCACAACTCTGGCACAACTCTGGCACGACGCTGGCACAACTGTGGTACAAGTCCGGTACATCTCTGGCACAACTCTGGCACAACTCGGGCACAACTCTGGCACAACTCTGGCACGACGCTGGCACAACTGTGGTACAAGTCCGGTACATCTCTGGCACAACTCTGGCACAACTCGGGCACAACTCTGGCACAACTCTGGCACGACGCTGGCACAACTGTGGTACAAGTCCGGTACATCTCTGGCACAACTCTGGCACAACTCGGGCACAACTCTGGCACAACTCTGGCACGACGCTGGCACAACTGTGGTACAAGTCCGGTACATCTCTGGCACAACTCTGGCACAACTCGGGCACAACTCTGGCACAACTCTGGCACGACGCTGGCACAACTGTGGTACAAGTCCGGTACATCTCTGGCACAACTCTGGCACAACTCGGGCACAACTCTGGCACAACTCTGGCACGACGCTGGCACAACTGTGGTACAAGTCCGGTACATCTCTGGCACAACTCTGGCACAACTCGGGCACAACTCTGGCACAACTCTGGCACGACGCTGGCACAACTGTGGTACAAGTCCGGTACATCTCTGGCACAACTCTGGCACAACTCGGGCACAACTCTGGCACAACTCTGGCACGACGCTGGCACAACTGTGGTACAAGTCCGGTACATCTCTGGCACAACTCTGGCACAACTCGGGCACAACTCTGGCACAACTCTGGCACATCTCTGGCACAACACTGGCACAACTCTGGCTCAAATCTGGCTCAACTCTGGCACGACTCTGGCAAGACTCTGGCACAACTCTGGCACAACTCTGGCACAGTTATGGCATAACTCTCGCACAACTATGGTACAACTCTAGCACATCTCTGGCACAATACTGGCACAAATCTGGCACAACTCTGGCAAAAATCTGGCACAACTCTGGCACTACCCTGGCACAACTCTGGTACAGCTCTCGCACAACTCTGGCACAACTCTGGCACAGCTGTGGTACAACTCTGGCACAACCCTGGCACATATCTGGCACAGCTCTGGCACAACTCTGGCACTACCCTGGCACAACTCTGGTACAGCTCTCGCACAACTCTGGCACAACTCTGGCACAGCTGTGGTACAACTCTGGCACAACCCTGGCACATATCTGGCACAGTTATGGCATAAATCTGGCACAACTCTTGCACAACTATAGCACATCTCTGGCACAACTCTGGCAAAACTCTCGCACAACTCTGGCACTACTCTGGCTTGTGCCAGAGTACAGCTGGTACAGCTCTCGCACAATTCTTGTACAACTCTCGCACAACTCTGGCACAATTCTGGCACAGCTGTGGTACAACTCCGGCACAACTCTGGCACAACTCTGGGACAACTTGAGCACAACTCTGGCACAACTATGGCAGAACTCTGGCACAACTCTGGCACAACTATAGGACAACTCTGGAACAACTCTGGCACAACCCTTGCACAGCTCTGGCACAACGTGAGCACAACTCTGGCTCAACTGTTGCACTACTATGGCACAACTCTGGCACAACTATGGCACTACCCTGGCACAGCTATGGTACATCTCTGGCACAACTCTCGCAAAACTCTCGCACAACTATTGCACTCCTTTGGAACAACTCTGGCGCACCTCTGGAGCAACTCTGGCACAACTCTGGCACAACTTTGGCATAACTCTCGCACAACTCTGGCACAACTCCGGCATTACTCTGGCACAACTTTGGCACAACTATGGCACACCTCTGGCATAACTCTGGCACAACTCTGGCACAACTCTGGGACAACTCTGGCACAACTCTGGCACAACTCGGGCACAACTCTAGCACAACTCTGGCACAACTCTGGCACTACTCTGGCACAACGCTGGCACAACTCTGGCACAACTCTGGCAAAACTCTAGCACAACTCTGGCACAACTCTGGCACTACTCTGGCACAACGCTGGCACAACTCTGGCACAACTCTGGCAAAACTCTAGCACAACTCTGGCACAACTCTGGCACTACTCTGGCACAACGCTGGCACAACTCTGGCACAACTCTGGCAAAACTCTAGCACAACTCTGGCACAACTCTGGCACTACTCTGGCACAACGCTGGCACAACTCTGGCACAACTCTGGCAAAACTCTAGCACAACTCTGGCACAACTCTGGCACTACTCTGGCACAACGCTGGCACAACTCTGGCACAACTCTGGCAAAACTCTAGCACAACTCTGGCACAACTCTGGCACTACTCTGGCACAACGCTGGCACAACTCTGGCACAACTCTGGCAAAACTCTAGCACAACTCTGGCACAACTCTGGCACTACTCTGGCACAACGCTGGCACAACTCTGGCACAACTCTGGCAAAACTCTAGCACAACTCTGGCACAACTCTGGCACTACTCTGGCACAACGCTGGCACAACTCTGGCACAACTCTGGCAAAACTCTAGCACAACTCTGGCACAACTCTGGCACTACTCTGGCACAACGCTGGCACAACTCTGGCACAACTCTGGCAAAACTCTAGCACAACTCTGGCACAACTCTGGCACTACTCTGGCACAACGCTGGCACAACTCTGGCACAACTCTGGCAAAACTCTAGCACAACTCTGGCACAACTCTGGCACTACTCTGGCACAACGCTGGCACAACTCTGGCACAACTCTGGCAAAACTCTAGCACAACTCTGGCACAACTCTGGCACTACTCTGGCACAACGCTGGCACAACTCTGGCACAACTCTGGCAAAACTCTAGCACAACTCTGGCACAACTCTGGCACTACTCTGGCACAACGCTGGCACAACTCTGGCACAACTCTGGCAAAACTCTAGCACAACTCTGGCACAACTCTGGCACTACTCTGGCACAACGCTGGCACAACTCTGGCACAACTCTGGCAAAACTCTAGCACAACTCTGGCACAACTCTGGCACTACTCTGGCACAACGCTGGCACAACTCTGGCACAACTCTGGCAAAACTCTAGCACAACTCTGGCACAACTCTGGCACTACTCTGGCACAACGCTGGCACAACTCTGGCACAACTCTGGCAAAACTCTAGCACAACTCTGGCACAACTCTGGCACTACTCTGGCACAACGCTGGCACAACTCTGGCACAACTCTGGCAAAACTCTAGCACAACTCTGGCACAACTCTGGCACTACTCTGGCACAACGCTGGCACAACTCTGGCACAACTCTGGCAAAACTCTAGCACAACTCTGGCACAACTCTGGCACTACTCTGGCACAACGCTGGCACAACTCTGGCACAACTCTGGCAAAACTCTAGCACAACTCTGGCACAACTCTGGCACTACTCTGGCACAACGCTGGCACAACTCTGGCACAACTCTGGCAAAACTCTAGCACAACTCTGGCACAACTCTGGCACTACTCTGGCACAACTCTGGAACAACTCTGGCACAACTCTGGCACAACTCGAGCACAACTCTGGCACAACTCTGGCACAACTCTGGCACTACTCAGGCACAACGCTGGCACAACTCTGGCACATCTCTGGCAGAACTCTGGGACAACGCTGGCAAAACTCTTGCAGAACTCTGGCAGAACTCTGGCACAACTCTGACACAACTCTGGCACAATTATGGTATAACTCAGGCACAACTCTGGCACAACACTGGCACTACTCTGCCACAACTCTGGTTTGGCTCTGGCACAACTCTGGCAAAACCCTTGCACAGCTCTGGTACAACTATGGCACAGCTCTGGCACAACTTTGGGACAACTCGAGCACAACTCTGTCACAACTCAGGCATAACTCTGGCACAACTCTGGTACAACTCTTGCACAACTCTGGCACAACTCTGGCACAACTCTGGCAAAACTATAGCACAACTGTGGAACAACTCTGGCACAACTCTGGAACAACTCGAGCACAAGTCTGGCACAACTGTAGCACTACTCTGGCAGATCTCTGGCACAACTCTGGCAAAGCTTTGGCACAACTGTGGCACAACTATTGCACAACTCTGGCACAACTCTGGCACAAATTTAGCACAACTATGGCACGACTCTGGCACAATTTTGGCACAACTGTGGCACAAGTCCGGTACATCTCTGGCACAACACTTGCACAACTATGGCACAAATCTGGCACAACTCTGGCAATACTCTGGCACAACTCTGGAACAACTCTGGCACAAATCTGGCACAACTCTGGAAAAACTCTGGCACAACTCTGGCACTACTCTGGCACAACTCTGGTACAGCTCTCGCACAACTATGGCACAACTCCGGCACACCTTGGGTACAACTCTGGCACAACTCTGGCACAGCTGTGGCACAACTCCGGCACAACTCTGGCACACCTCTGGCACAACTCTGGCAAAACTCTGGCACAACTCTGGCACTACTCTGGCACAACTCTGGCACAGCTGTGGCACAACTCCGGCACAACTCTGGCACACCTCTGGCACAACTCTGGCAAAACTCTGGCACAACTCTGGCACTACTCTGGCACAACTCTGGCACAGCTGTGGCACAACTCCGGCACAACTCTGGCACACCTCTGGCACAACTCTGGCAAAACTCTGGCACAACTCTGGCACTACTCTGGCACAACTCTGGCACAGCTGTGGCACAACTCCGGCACAACTCTGGCACACCTCTGGCACAACTCTGGCAAAACTCTGGCACAACTCTGGCACTACTCTGGCACAACTCTGGCACAGCTGTGGCACAACTCCGGCACAACTCTGGCACACCTCTGGCACAACTCTGGCAAAACTCTGGCACAACTCTGGCACTACTCTGGCACAACTCTGGCACAGCTGTGGCACAACTCCGGCACAACTCTGGCACACCTCTGGCACAACTCTGGCAAAACTCTGGCACAACTCTGGCACTACTCTGGCACAACTCTGGCACAGCTGTGGCACAACTCCGGCACAACTCTGGCACACCTCTGGCACAACTCTGGCAAAACTCTGGCACAACTCTGGCACTACTCTGGCACAACTCTGGCACAGCTGTGGCACAACTCCGGCACAACTCTGGCACACCTCTGGCACAACTCTGGCAAAACTCTGGCACAACTCTGGCACTACTCTGGCACAACTCTGGCACAGCTGTGGCACAACTCCGGCACAACTCTGGCACACCTCTGGCACAACTCTGGCAAAACTCTGGCACAACTCTGGAACAACTCTGGCACAACCCTGGCACAGCTCTGGCACAACTTGAGCACAACTCTGGCTAAACTGTGGCACTACTATGGCACAACTCTGGCACAACTATGGCACTACTCTAGCACAACTTTGGTACATCTCTGGCACAACTCTGGCAAAACTCTGGCACAACTATTGCACTCCTCTGGAACAACTCTGGCACACCTCTGGAACAACTCTGGCACAACTCTGGGACAACTATGGAACAACTCTGGCACAACTCTGGCACAACTCCGGCATTACTCTGGCACAACTTTGGCACAACTATGGCACA
>SZWC01025289.1:13428-24714 GCA_023375785.1 Penium margaritaceum
CACAGAGGTTCATGTCTGTATGAGAAGCAAGCCTCCAACAGAGTACGAGCATCCTTTTTGTCTCATCTTTGTTGCTACCATTTGCCATCATAATCATGCCAAAGCCAATTGAGCAAGTCTCAGGCACCTGAATCATGGAGGTTAAGTGACAATGCAAGTAGAGGCCGTCGCCCCACAAGTGCGGGACACTGTGGTGGCAAAAGGGACACTAATGTCTCAACCTCTGATGCGTTCACCTTGAGGGACGACCTAAAGTTGGGCCGCCATTGCAAAGAAGTGTGGTATCTGGACATGATTACTGCGCATGTCTATATGCCACATACATGATGGTTTTGTTTAACTCGTGTATGACCAAACTAATAAGCATTCTAAGCGTCTCCAAGACAAATGAATAGCTTGGACATGGTGCCTCTACTATGTGAGTCATGTAACCTTGTGGAGTAAGAGAGAGACTGCGCTAGAAAAAGCCTATGTATTCGACCTAAGCATGTCAGCCAATATTAACTCACTCGAGGGGATTCATCACATGTTCTTGTCATGCATGAAAACATGTTGCATTCCATTGCCGACGACATTACTCTACGTTGGAGGAAAAAAACCACTACTAACTCTTGCATCTCAAGACATTGATTGGTCCAAACTAAGCATGTATTTCAATGGAAACATGACACCATGTTTGCAATAGACTCAACATTATGCTTCTACAGGATCAAGCGACGGCTTAGAAAAGAAGCAAGGTGCTGTAATGTGAGTCATCTCCATGTTTTTGACCATCTTACTATGACCGCTCAACCTTGTCCATGCTCGTGCAGATACTTGATACGAACCCAGGTGCCGCACGAGCACCGTTGGTGGCTCCACCCACCAGCAGCTGCCAAACAGCTACCACAACGTCTTGAGTGCGTGCTTGGGTAATCTGTCATTCTTCTGTAGGCGTTAAAGTATTCTTGGTTGATTGGCTCTTAAGCCCGACTTGCATGCTTTGCATTGTGCATCCACTCATCAATGCCAGATCTCTACATGTGACCAATTGTAGCATTTTGCTTAAGATTTTGCATCTGTAGGCTCCCAGGTTACTCCCGTGAGCCTAGCGGTTGTCTTCGACCATTGGACTCCGGATCTCAGCGAGCGTCTGGCCCTGCAACTGGGCGCTCCACTCGCAAAGTTGCGAGTGGTGACCCCGGCACAAAGGCCCTAGGCCTGAGTGTCCGCACTGAGCACATAGAGGTACACCCAGCGTGTCCCATAGGGCACGATCTCATCACTCGCGAGTTCCACATCGCTTGTGATGTAGCAGCCGATCATGTGGTCGTCAGACCTAACACTGAGGCGTGCGCTCTTGCCACGCAGAGCTCTCCCTCTTTGGCGCCTGACCTGGGCACACTGAGGGAAGCTCTCTCTTCACAGGATGTTGACGCTTGGCGTACTGACTGCAAAGACGAGCTTCGTGCCATCCGAGAGCACGGAGTTTACGAGCTAGTTGACCTTCCACCTGGGAGGAAGGCTATTCAGGTCAAGTGGGTCTTTTGCAAGAAAGTGAAGCCAGATGGCTCACTGGAATGCCACAAGGCTCGCTTGGTCGTCAAGGGGTACTCTCAGATTGAGGGCATCGATTACAATGACACCTTTGCCCGTGTCGGCGGTATGACCTCAGCTCGAGCACTGTTCGGTGTAGTGGCTCAGCATGACTGGGAACTACACCAGATGGATGTGAACAATGCGTTCCTCCATGGCTCTCTGGATGAGGAGATGTACGTGGCTCAGCCACCCGGCTTTGAGGACGGCGACAAGGCCTGGCACTTGCGCAAGTCCTTGTACGGCCTCAAGGAGTCTCCTCGGTGTTGGAACCAGGAGATCACTGGCACCCTGACTCGTGCGAGATATGTACAGAGTGAGGCCGATCCCTCTCTCTTCATGCGCCGGACGCCTGAGCGGTTTACCGCCATCCTGGTCTATGTCGATGACCTTTTGATCGTGTCTCCTTCAGTGGAGGCCGTGAAGGAGGCCAAGGCCGTCCTCCAGAGTGCCTACAGGATGAAGGACCTTGGTCCTGCAGCGGTGTTTCTTGACATGGAGATCGTACGAGACCGCAGACGTCGTACTCTGCTGCTGCACCAGGCCCGATACGCACATGTTGTGGGGGAGCGCTTCAGCGACCTCCTCGGCGCCGTGCCCACAGCTTCCACACCTCTCACACCTGACGGGCAGGATGCCCTGAAGGTGGACGATCCCACACAGCTGGGGAAGACAGTGGATGTGACCTTGTACCTCCGTCTCATCGGATCTCTGATGTACCTGGCCACTACCACACATCCGGACATCGCATTCGCCGTCAACCTCCTTGCCCCGTTTTCGCAGGCTCCACGTGCTAGACCCCTTCATGCGGCTGTGCGAGTGGTGCGGTACGTGGTCTCCACACCATACCTCGGACTCTGCTTTCACCGCCAGTATTCGGTGGTCCTTGACGGCTACACTGAAAGCGACTGGGCCTGGAGCCCAGACAGACGCAGTCGCACCGGTTACGTGTTCTTGCTCCGTGGTACCGTTGTGTCTTGGCACAGCAGGAAGCAGGGCTGCATTGCACGTAGCTCATCGGAGGCAAAGTATGTCGCTCTGGGTGCAGGGGCTGCTGAGGCGGTATGGATGCAACGCCTGTTCCTTGAGCTGGGTCAGTCAGTACCCGCCATTGTGCTTCGTTACGACAACCAGAGTGCTCTTGTAGTTGCGGAGAACTCTGGTGTCTTCCATGCTCACACGAAGCACATTGCAGTGGAGCATCACTTTGTGCGTGACCTGGTGGAGCGACACGTGATCTCCGTCATTTGAGTTGGCACTGACATGTACCGTGCTGACTTCTTGACGAAGGCACTAGCACGCGGAAAGTTCCTGGTGGCCATTCGTTCTTTTGGACTTTGCCCCTTGCCTGAGAGTGGTTGAGTGTGAGGTGTTGTGGTGGCCATACGTTATGTCGTTGCACGCGTTGTTGTACTCGTTTCAGTGCTGCACGTGTATGGACATGCGTACCATCGGGTCATGGGGTAGGATTGTGACTTGTGACGTTTCTGTCGACCTGTACAGTTTACTGTGACCACTCGGCCGTGTCCATACTCGTGCAAATCCCTGATGCTAACCCAGGCAGTACCGGTGCGTCATCTGGTGGCGGACTACCAGCTTTGAGCTGACCGACGACCGTTCCAGAGCTCTGGACGCTACCCGGGACTTCCTGCAGTTTTTCTGCAGTACGCAAGACTTTATCGGTGGAGTGGCCGTGGGCCCAATTTGCATGTTTTGCATTGTGTGTCCACCGTTCGATGCCGGATGCATGCATGTGACAAGTCGTAGCATTTGGCTTGTGATCTTGCATGTCTAGGTTCAGACGAAGTAGCGTTCTGACATGTGTGCGCAGAGTTACGGCCAAAACAGTGGTTTTGGGCCGGTTTTAGGACAGATCTTGCACTGCCGCGTGCGACACCCGCCGTGCGCCGCGGCAGGTACTTATGCCATAGACCTGTCATTTGTCATTTCTCTCTGCAAATGGATAGAGGATCCCGGTGGGAGGGAGAGCGAGGGTCGAGGGAAAGACGGATCGAGCATGCAAGAGACAAAGCGCCATGAACAGCGACGGTTTTGCGAAGAAGAAACAACGCAAGTGTCTCAGTCAGAACGAACAGAGGTGTTACGCGGGCCCTAAGCTGCTGGCGAGGCGACGAGCGGGCGAGGAGCGAGCCCACCCTCGCTCTCACCCATGCCGAGCTAGGGTAGAACCTGGACCTGTTCCCCACATTAATCTGCTGTCAAGAACATGCAAGTCCAGGCCAAGAGAACAACCCGGCCACGATCCCCTCTTTCTCAAGCAAAACCCACTAGGAATCCTAGCATCATCAAGAATTTATGTTGTGAGATGTTGTGGTAGGGGGAACAATCAATTCTGGGAGCGATTCTGGATTGTCTTCTCTGAACGCCCACGAGTCACCACCACTTGAGGTACAGCGTCAGCACCGACGTCCCTCCAGCATCAGTCACCTGCGTCAGTGCGATGAGTATGCAGCTAGGCCAGAGGTCACAACATGTCTGTGGCACATGAACCAACACTCCCCCATGACCCACAGCCGACGCACACAGACACAAACTGACATGAGCGTCACAAGGCGTGACATGCAACTGTACGAAAACAGGGGACAACCATTCACCCAGGATCACCACGCGAACACAACAACCCAACAGCGTGCATAGCTGCCTTGAAGACGTTACTGCTGAGTGCCTTTGTGAGGAAGTCAGCTCTCTGCTGTCGTGTGTCGACCCAGACGATCTGGACATCACCTGCAGCAATGCGCTCACGCACGAAATGATGCTCAACATTGATGTGTTTCGTGCGTGTGTGATGCATACCATCGTGCTCGGCAATGGCCTTGGTGCTCTGGTTGTCACAACGCAGGGTGATGCAGCGAATGGGAACACGAAGTTGCTGANAGTGGACTCAAGCTGGGAGGTAAATCTCTCCCCCAGGCTACGAACATACGCAGCCTGGTGAACATGAAGCGTGCGACGAGAACGGTCGCGCTCAAGCTCCATGCCCAAGAAGACTCGAGCAGGGCCTAAGTCTTTCATCTTGTACGCGGACTGCAAGAGTGTCTTCACTGACTTAACAACAGCCTGGCTGGGCGACGCGATTGGAAGGTCATCCACATAGACGAGAACAGCCACGAAGGGGACTGAGGGTGAAGTGACAAAGAGAGAGGGATCCACCGTACTACGTCAGTATCCTCCTTTCTCAAGAGTGGAGGTGATTTCTTGGTTCCAGCACCGAGGCGACTGCTTCAAGCCATAGAGTGCCTTCCGCAGTCCCCAGACTCAGTTGGCGCCATCGGAGAAGCCAGGTGGCTGGATCATGTAAATCTCCTCATCCAGCTGTCCGTGGAGGAACGCATTGATCACATCCATCTGCTCCAGCTCCCAGTCGTGGTGGGCCACAAGACTCAATAGTGCTCGAGCTGTGGTGTATCGCCCGACTGGTGCAAACGTCTCGTCGAAGTCGATGCCTGAGACCTGGGAGAACCCTTTAGCCGTGAGGCGCTCCTTGTACTTGTCGAGTGCACCATTGGGTTTGTACTTACGCGGAAAGACCCAATGAGCGTCGATGGCTTTGCGCCCACGTGGTAGATCGACAAGCTCATACACCGCATGATCATCAAGGGTGTTGAGCTCAGCACGCATCGCAGCCTCCCACTGCTGTGCGTCAGAGGCTGCACGTGCTTGATGCACAGTGGAAGGCTCAGAGGGCAAGACAGTGGTGGCCGACGTGGCGTGACACTCAGCTACACTACTCAAGACGGCGGCATCCAAGGCTTGCTCATGCTCCGAACATAGGAGCGCGTAGCCAAGGGTGGAACTAGGGTGGACAACCCCAGTAGCTAAGCCCAACGCGTCCATGCCGGTAGGGTGAACAGGGGGGTTTGCAGCCTAAGGGTGAGGAGGACGTGCTGAGGCGAGGGAAGTGCTAGAACGATGTGGGAGTGCACGAAGGCGCCCCCCCCGGACGAAGGGTGAGGCACGAGCAGGACCAGTGGTGACATGCGGAGGCGGGTAAAAAACCCGAACGGGAGAGACTGTAGGTGAAGTGGGAACTGGAGGTGTGCCCGAGCTGGACGAGATAGCGGGAGACGGGGCTGACTGGGAAGAGTCGGTGACTGGAGAGGCAGACTGGGGAGAGTTGGTGACTGGAGAGGAGGGTGCGTCGGAGGAACTGGATGTAGACGATACGTCGGGGGAAGAAGACATAGAGAAGATAGGGACAGCCCCAGACGACGAGGACTGCAACGAGGATGAGAGTTGCGGTGAGGCAACAAGGACTGCCGGAATGGCAGGACCGACATCCCCCCTCAACCGAGAGAGGGCCAGGAGGGAGGAGGCCGGGGAAAGGCGATCGAGGTCACGAAGAAAGACCGACTCAAAAAAATAAGGCGTCACAAGACTTGACGACACGCTGGCGGACAGGGTCCCAAAAGCGCCATGCTTTGGACTGGGAAGACACCCCAAGAAAGGGGCACAAGCGACCACGAGGGGACAGTTTTCCATCATGAAGATCCTCCGGTAGCCAGACAGAAGCGATACTACCCCAGACCCGACCGAGGCGAAGGTCAGCTCGACTGCCATGCCAGTGCTCATACGGGGTGACGGTACGAGGAAGGGGACCGTGGGGAACATGGTTCCAGACCCACGTCATGTAGCACATAGCCTCAAAGGCAAAGAGGGGTGGGAAGCTGGACTCAGACAGGATCGTGCGGACACCGTCGGCAAGCATCCGGTCCCAATGCTCAGAGACACCATTTTGCTGGGGTGTGTACGGAGCAGATGTCTCCAGACACACCCCACGAGATTCAAGGAGACGAGCGATGGGACCAAGGAAATCGCCGCCACGGTCGCTACGGAAGATGCGCAACGACCGCTGACAGGCACGTTCAGCTTGGACAAGCCATGACTCTATGACGGAGCAAACGTCGCTCTTTTGACGGAGCGCGAACACCCAGCGAAAGCGAGAAAAGTCATCGGTAAGACATAAGACGTAGCGTCCCACGTCACCAAGGAGGTCATGAGGCAAGGGCCCCATGACGTCCNGGGGCAGGGAAGGTAGAAGGAGAGAGACCAAGAGCAGGATGGAGACGCAGCATGCTTTGAATGGCATCGGTGTGAACATGACCAAGGCGACGATGCAAGAGGCGGACAAGGTCAGGGGTGAGGGAGGGAGCAACGTGAGCAAGGGCAGCGCTAACGGCCGGGGTGGAGGGGGTGTACAAGGGGACACGGTAGAGTTTGCCACAGCGCACACCACGAAGAACAGCACGTTGGGAGGAGCGAAGAGAGACTGTGCCAATACCACGGCTAGCAGTGAAGTCCATACCTTGTTCATCCAGAGAAGGCACAGATAGCAGGCTGAGTTGCAGCGAGGGCGCGTACAAAACGTCAGGCAGATATAGTGCGCCACTGGGGCCAACAAAGCGAACCACACCCACACCTTGAACTGGCAGCAACTGACCAGACCCGGTACGAACAAAGCGGACAGAACCGACGGGGCTTAACGAGATGAACGAGGACCGCACAGAAGTCATGTGATGAGTAGCCCCGGAGTCAAGGACCCAGAGGCCACTGGACAGGCGCACAGGGGGCAGCACATTGGACGTCGCAACAATGCCAATGGAGGACGGAGACAAGGTACAAAGGGAGAGACAACGAGGAAGAAAGTCAGACTGCCAATGCTCAATCTACGAGATAGACGCACACAAGGCACCTAGAACATGACTCGGAGGATCCCCACGAAGGACAACGTCAGTGTGACACACAAGACCTCTGACCAGCGGTGCAACACCCTCAACTCCCTGATCACGAAGGCGAATAAGCTGGAGGAGGGACTGCTCAAGGTGACACTCCCGATCACCACGGTCGCCATCCATTGACGCCGGCGGAGCTGGGGTAGACGCGCCGGAGGAAGGCGAGAACCACGGTGGAGCAGTGTAGGCAGAGGACGGGGACCCAGAGTACGCAAGGGCACTGTAAGGAGGTGGCCAGCCCCAAGGGTAAGGAACAGGCAGTGGAGGAGAAGGCACGCTGGAGGCGGCATAAGCCTAAGCCGGAGGCGGGGCGGAGAAGCGCGACTGGCCACCGGAGCCAGAGGGTGAGGATGTAGAGGAGGAGCCGGAGGTGCGAGCCCAGTGAGCGCGCATGGCACGGGCGAGGCATAGGTCATCCGGAGGAGCCGGGCAAGTACGAGCAGAGTGCTCAGTAGAGCCACAGTTCCAGCACACAACGACGCCCGGAGCCCGAGAGGAAGCGGTAGCACCCTTATCCTTGCCCTTGCCCTTGCCCTTCCCTTTGCCCTTGCCACGACCCTGGGAAGCGAGGGCAGCGGCAGGAGAGGAAGAGGAGGCGGTGGAGGCGGGGGAAGATGTAGTAACGGAGAGGGAGGAGGGTGTAGCAGAGGAGAAGGAGGATGCTGCTACAGTGGTGAGCGCAGCAACACCCGTAACTGAAGAGCGATGGAGGCGCTTATTCTGAAGACTGGTCCACCAGGCAGCAAGGCGCTCGGAGGTGAAATCTCAGAGAGCCCCTACCCCTGGCGGGGAATCCGGGGGAACGGGCTGTGAGGCAAGCTGCTGTAGCTCGTCAGCTTTGACGTCACAAAGAAGGTCGGACAGCTCTGGGATAAGGCCGTTGACCATGGTGAGGACAGCAGAGAGCTGGCCAGGTACTGCTTTGCAAAGCTCGCGAAGGAGCTTGAGACCATGAGACCATCAGCGGTCTCGTCACTACGCATGAGAAGTGTGTTGAACGGGATTGTGAGGGCGCTCTGAGCGGCCGGGCCAGTGACAGTTGTGCGACGACGCAGCATGGCATATGCACCGACAGGGTCAGCAAGACGTTGGACAGCAGGATCAGCATTGAACGTGCCGATATCATCAATCAGCGAATCAGGAGCGGCAGCGATGAGGGTGCGCACGGCACGGGCAGACTCAGTTGCAAGGGGAGTGAATGGAGCAACAGCTAGGGAGTAACACTCCCACAGCTGCTTCCCTTGAGCCCACGCGCTAAAGCGCACTTCCCAGGAGGTGAATGCGAGCCCAAAGGAGAGGGAAGGTGGTTGTGAGAAGAAGTCATGCTGGCCTGGCGCGGGGGGAGTGGCGGCAGCAGCGGTAGTGCTAGTGGGCGCAACAGCAAAAGTGTTAGAGGAAGAAGAAGAGGTGCGTGCAGGAGGGGTGTGACTGGTTCCAACCGACGCAGCAGGGAGGCGACGCAACACTATGGCGGCGACCTCATCAGCAAAAGTGGCGCGATTATCCTCAGCAAGCTTAAGGCAGTCCTCAGCCTCCTACTGAGCCTCGCGAGCGAGGGTCAGCTGGCGCTAAAGAGTCGCCATGACTGACTCGTCGTCACCAGGCATGGTGACGACACGAGGGCTCTGCTGGACAGATTTCGGCAGAGTTTCCCCAGCCCCAGTGGGCATCGGAAAAATGGGGTTGCCTGAGGCAAAGAATCAAAATGCTGCAGGTCAGCCCACCCCGAGTCAGACAGGACAAGCCACCGCAGAAAGAGATGAGGGAAGTTACGCAGGCACAATATGCAGTCAAGGGAGTCAAGAGGACGGGCTGCGGAGAAAAGCAAGGAGTGGAGGAACCACAGCAGCAGAGGCAGCAGACAGACAAGAGACGGTGGACGCAATGGGCACCACCAGAGCAAAGGCTCCAGTGGTGCAGGCAATAGCGAGAGTAGAGAAGACTACCGCAATGAAGATGGTTGCTGTGACGAGGCTGGAGGCGGCAGATGGAGCAGATGAGGCTGCGGTGACGGCGACTGCGGTGGAGGTAAGAATGGACGTAGCGGCTGCCGCTGTAGCTGATGCAGCTGAGGCTGTTGCTGAGGCAATGGCAGATGCTGCAGCAGATATTTATGTGCCTATATGAGCAGCCGCTACAGCAATGGGACCAGCAACAACCCCGGCCTCTATGTATGAGTCTGCAGTGCGCCCTGCTGAGGTGGCGACAGGAGCACGTGAGGCTCTAGCGGCGGCGGCGAAGGTGGCTGCAGCTGCCGCTGCTGCGTCAATGATAGCTGAGGTTGTGCGTGTAAGGACACCCACAAGACTAACGACGTCCTGCGGGCACGCTGAGTGCAGATGTGCAGCAGGAACCTCGGGATCGTTGGACGGCAGAGGGTCCTCCCTAAGAGAATGGGGAGGGGAGACGCTTACCGGACGATGACGTGACGCGCGAGCGGACCGTGCTGAGGCAGACACGGACCCCCGGTCGCTGCTCATGCCGCGACGACGTCGTCCACGTCGGTGCGACGTTCCCCCGTTGTAGTACTCCACCAACACGGCCGCGTCTGGAACGTCACCGTGCGCCAGTGTGGCAGTTGAGGTGGGAGGAAGGTGGGCGTCCCTTGCAACTGCTGTTGCAAGTGCAACAGTTGAGGCTGCAGCAGCCGTATCTGGAGAGATGTATGGCCGTTGCTGCAGTCGCTTTGCTGCTGCTGCTGCTATCGCTTTGCTACTGCTGCTGCTGCTGCTGTTGCTTTGCTGCTGCTGCTGCTCTTACTTTGCTACTGATGCTGCTACTGCTGCTGTAAGTGGATCGGCACCTGCTGCTGCTGCTGCTGTCGCCTTACTGTTGCTGCTGCTGCTGCTGTCGCTTTGCTGCTGCTGCTGCTGCTGTTGCTTTGCTGCTGCTGCTGCTGCTGCTGTTGCTTTGCTGCTGCTGCTGCTGCTCCTACTGCAAGTGGATCCGCATCTGCTGCTACTGCTGCTGTCACCTTGCTGCTGCTGCAGCTGCTGTTGTCGCTTTGCTACTGCTGCTGCTGTTGCTCTCTCTTTGCTGCTGCTACTACTGCTATTGCAAGTGGATCCACACCAGTTGCTAATGCAGCTGGGGACGATGACGGCTGCCCCCCTTGCTGCCGTTTTTGCTATCGCTTTGCGGCTGCAGCTGCTGCTGCTATCGCTCTGCTGCTGCTGCTGCTGCTGCTGTCGCTTTGGTGCTACTACTGCTGCTGCTGTGGCTTTGCTGTTGCTGCTGTCGGGTGCGTATCTGCAGCAGTGCATGAGGGGAATGCGACGGCTGCTGTCGTCGTAGCTGCTGCTATCGCAGTCGTAGTCGCTGCTGAGAAGGCTACGACTTAGGGCGTGGTGGTGCTGTTGCTCAAGCTACTGCCGAAGATGAGGCAGTTTGAGGTCTATAGCACCCGCGGACGGGAACAATCACGCAGGTGAATGAAGCGAACACCCGCGAGTGTCCGCTCGTAGCTCCTACTGTTGCCCGTCACAGAATGGGCGAGGGTAGGGAGCTGCCGTAGAAGCGAACGTGCTCCTCGTGACTGAAGTGGCGGCGGAAGCGGTGCTGGCGACGAAGATTGGTCGCACAACAGGATCGAGCGCTCGATTCACGAGCTCAATACCTCCTCTCTCCACTGCTCTGTTACCAGAGGATAGAGGATCCCGGTGGGAGGGAGAGCGAGGGTCGAGGGAAAGACGGATCGAGCACGCAAGAGACAAAGCGCAATGAACGGCGACAGTTTTTCGAAGAAGAAACAACGCAAGTGTCTCAGTCAGAACGAACAGAGGTGTTACACGGGCCCTAAGCTGCTGGCGAGGCGACGAGCGGGCGAGCAGCGAGCCCACCCTCGCTCTCACCCATGCCGAGCTAGGGTAGAACCTGGACCTGTTCCCCACATTAATCTGCTGTCAAGAACATGCAAGTCCAGGCCGAGAGAACAACCCGGCCACGATCCCCTCTTTCTCAA
>SZWC01025291.1:15137-30810 GCA_023375785.1 Penium margaritaceum
GGAGAGAGAGAGACGGCAGAAGTAGAGAGAGGGAGGAGGAGAGAAAGAGGGGGGGGAAGGAGAAAAAACGGAAAGCCGAGACGAGACCCAGCGGGGGGGGGGGTCCTATAACGCCGTGAGGGCTGGGCCAGAAGATTGAAGGCCAGAAGGCCGTTTGGGGGCAGACAGCCCCGGGCTCGGTGAGCCAAGAAAAAGAACAAGGACAGGGGGGGGTTGGTGGCCAAAGGCCGCACGCAGCAAGGCAGAGTCCACGGTCCACAGTCCACAGTCAAAAGTCTAGAGTCTAGAGGTAGGAGCTAGACCTAGAGCCTAGACCCTAAGGCCGAAGGCCCGGACACCCAGAACCGAGAGCCTAAGGCCGGGAGAGGGAGCCGGGTCCGCGCGCGAGAGGCCGAGGGCAGGCCGCAGGTCGGAGCAAGAGAGACGGGGGCCCGAGGCATGAGCGGAGAGCGGGAACACAGGACGAGGGGGCCGAGGCCGGGCGAGAGGCAGGGAGGACAAGGAGGGGAACAAACCTGCAGCAGAGAACACAAAAAAAAAGAACGTGAGTGAACAAAGGAGAAAGAGAAAGAAAGGGAAAAACGAGGAAGAACAAGGCAGAGAGGGAGAAACGGGAGCAGACAAGAAGGGAAGAGCAGGGGAAGGGTTGGAACGACAGGGGGGCCTCGACAGGGGCAGACCTGGAGGAGGGGGGCCGGAATGGCTGGTCGAGGATGGGGCCCACGACAGCGGACGGCATCTGCGAGGACGACAACGAGGCCGGAGAGCAACAACCTACGGCAGACGGCGGAAGCAAAAACGGAGGGCGGAAACCGACAACGGCGGCTACGACAGACGGCGGAAGCGGAAGCGGATGGCTCAAGCGGAAGCGGAGAAGCGGAAGCCAGAGGCCCTCAATGGCTTGATGCCTTGTTGATGCGGGAGAGGTGAGCGTGGAGAGAGGGGCGGAGGAGAGTGGAGGAGGCGGGTGGTGAGAGGACTCGGGAGTTAGTCGCGGGACTAACTGTCCCACTTATCTTGTGAGAGATGGGGAACTCTCGAGAGCTGTGAGGGGGGAGAGCTCTCGAGAGCTGAGAGGGGGGGGGACGTCTCGAGAGTTGTGAGGGGAGGATCGAGGGGGAGAGGACTTAGAGAGATCGAGGATTGATCGAGAGCGAAATTACGGTTCTAGAATAGAAAAGTGAATTCAAGAGGCCTTGGTGCGTGACCCCTATCGGGTCGCACTCCAGGTCTCGTGTGGCTCGCCATATTGTGTGGTCAACCACGCGAGCAACAGGTGACACAGCTCGGGCGAACGTCGAGCGTGTCCCACAAACTCAGAGTGTAAGTAGGCGTACGTCTCGCAAGAAGTACGTACAGGTAGAAGGCAAGGACTAAACTAGGCTGGCTAACCCAAATGACAGTAAACGTTTGCTACTTCAACATAATGCAATGACAAAATGAAGCGATGATGTGAGAGCTCAAAAGCACCAATTCAAGAAAAATGATTGGAATAAATTCCTTTCATTCTAGTTCATACTGTTTAAAGAATAAAAACATCATTTAATCATGTTTTCAATGATAATAACATGACATGTGTAAATCTATAATCAAAGAGTGCAGAATATGCAGATGAATCTTTGCATCACATTTGATTTCTTTTGCTTTTGTTCTTCATTTTAAAGGGTTTTAGGAATGATTCAATAGATAATGCATTTTGTTTTATGAATTTGATTTGAGGAAATATTTGTACTTATAAAATGTGTAATGATTGACTGAAATATATGAAAAACTTCTTATGTTTACTGTTTTACTTTGCAGGTGGTACTAATGCGTTTGAAGATCAAGAAAAGGAGAATGTTTCACATATCTCGGAAGGATGATGTTGTCACAAATCCTTCAAAACAAGTTCAAAAAGAAATCATTTCAACCATTCTTTGAACATTTCAATAAATTTGAATGTAGCATTCCTTAAGAATTCATAACGTTTTTCTTTTGCTAGTTGTGATTTACTTACTAGTTTTGTACAACAAGAGAAACATTGAGAATGTTGATTCCATAAAAACAGGGTGATTGAAAATTTCAAATTGTTTTGAACCTTGCTTCAAAGATAATGAACATAAAGAATAACAGCAATGGTAAGGCTTTTTTCTCCAAAATATTCCACCCAATGCATATGAAACAACTTAATATAGTTTATTTGTCATCACTTTTCAAATTAATGTTATGAGAGCTTAAAATGGGGTAGTGTTTTGTGAAATGTTTGTTAACATCTTTGGACATACATGAAGATTACCTTTTAGAAGAACACATAACAATTCTCAAAAATCACGAACTAATCTGAAATTAAAAGCATAAGGGGTTTCATCAAAATGCAAAGTTTTTCTTAATAAACCAAAGTTGTAGTATGTGGAAATGTTAAATTAATTATTTTCTTGTTTTGCGTTTATAACAACACAAAACATTATCGAATGAAAAATACACACTCCTTTTTTAGACCATTTTTTTGTTTTTTTGTCTTTATGCTAGTCCACGGGCTAAAATTGCAAGGTTCCCATTGTTCCTATGCCGTGTCCCGCCTGCCGATGCTCTGCCCTGGAGGAGCAATGACTCTTTTTTTCAGACCTGTGGTAGACATTTGCATGTATAGACTTTATCACCACAATGAAAGAACCTCTTCATAAATGTTATTTCATCCTCTTCTATTCTCATTCATTTACCATACAAGAAACATGTGGACGAAATGAGTTAGGATTGTAGAAGTATCTAAGTTGTATATGAGGAAAAGAAAAGATGAAGTTCACTTGCCTTGTAACGTATCCTTAAAACCCTTTTCTTTGTAAGATGAAAAGGACATATTATATTTAACGGATATAGATTAAACAAGACCACCATCGATCATTTTCTATTTTTCAATCATTTTTTACAGCAGAGAATGCGTTTTTCAAAAGATTTATAAGTACACAAATGCATAAAAAGTTCATTGTCAATACCAAAATATGTAAACTATCTACTAAAAAATTGTTTTTGGATTGTCTTTTCTTAAACATGATGTCAACTATCTTTAAGAGATGCTTTTCAGTTTTTCTCAAACGATGGCTGATGTCATTTCAATTAAAATAGATGATTTTCAAAATTTAATAATCTTGTGGAGTTTGTTCAGATTCGAGCAAGTGCTCATCAAGTTGTTTCTTTGTTTTAAATCTTGTTTTTGCCAAATCGTTTTCAATAAAATTAAATTTGTGTGAAACTTTGATGGATACATCAAATAGTTTTTTTTTTTCTAATTTTAGGCTGTCCGCGTTTCCTTTTTCAAAAAGCATCATTCATGTTTTTTCTCTTGTCCTTTTGTTGTATGTTTTCCTCTTTCCATATATCAACGTAAACTCCTCTCTCTTTCTCTCTCTCTCTCTCTCTCTCTGTATCTCTCTCTCTATCTTTCTCTCTTGCTTTCTCTTTGTGTGTGCGTGTGTGTGTGTGTGTGTTTGTTTGTGTGTGTGTTTGTGGGTACCTCATTAAATATTTCCCTTACTCATAATCTCTCCCTAAATCGGGAATACATGTGATATTGTCTTTGTCTTCCCCTCCATTTCCTTCCATTTTCCTATTATTTTTTTAAATATCATTTAGTTTTCACGTTATGGATTTTTTTTTTATATCAAGTCTCAATACATCCATCTCCCTCATCATAACTCCTATGCATCTTCATCAATATCTTATCAATCCCTATTCTTATGTTCCTCCATCTCTTTCCGTTTATTGTTTTTCTTCATTCACCTCCGATTGAAAGAGTGTTAGTTTATTCATTCAAGGATACGTTAAACCATGACAAAAACTATTGGTCTCTTATGGATTGATGCAACAGTCAGAATTCATGCAACACATAAATGACCTCATTTTCATTTGAAGTTATATGATGGAAAATGCGCAAAAACGCATTACCCACTTCTTTTTTAAGTGCTAATGGATGTTAAAAACTTAACTTGTTATTACTAGATAAATATTGTATGTAACGGGCTGAGTCTCTAGCTCCTGCTATAATGTTGTTTTTCGGAGTTTGCAAGATGGCAATCTGAGTCCACGTCAGGGGTTTACCCCCTTCGCAGGACTTAGGGGCAATCGTCATCAACGATCCAGAGCAAAGAGACTCGAATGTTTTGAGTCTCCGGAGGCCCATTTCCGTTTTTAACCAAACCCCTAGTTCTCGGACCCAAACTGGGTGTTTTCACCACGAACTCGTATGTTCGCACGAGTTCTTTCATTTATTTCATATGGATGTTTGTCACGAACGAACTTCGATTTACGTTTTGCCGTTCTGGTGTTAAAACGTCACATGCAAGGCACGCTGGCAATTTTGAGCTAGTCCCCTTGACCTCACCCTCCCTCCCCCTATCCCTCATCCTCGCTTGCTTGTTTTTGTAAGGAGGGGAGGCGAGGGCACGACGCCACGAGGTATCGCCCTAAAGGCCCTCATGGCCAATTAGCCGCCGATTGGGCTGAGGCTGCAATCGGTGGTTGGCAGCTGGCTTGTCCGTGGCCGGCCAATTGTTTGGCTGAGCACCGGCCGTCTAGTTGGCCGGCAGCAAGCTGGCCTGCGGTTAGCAAAGTGCTGGCCGCCGGCCATTCCTCGCTGATGCGATGGGTGGTGCGCAATCGCCCCTTGCTTCAGCGAGGAGGGAGTGCCGAACCGTCACTCTTGCTACATTCCTCCCCACATATAATGAAAATTTCCGGTTCATGAACAAAAATTAGGATTGTCAGTCAATGAGTCATCAACATTGTAAAAGAGAATTAATAGTTTCCATAACTGGCTAGACATGAACATATGCATGGTACTTAGACCTAAGCTGTAGCTTGTAGGTCAGCACGGCTAGCGGCCTCCCCCCTTTTTGCTGGAGTGTCTACGCGACAACCACGTTGGGCGTCCTCAACCTCCTATGGGTGATATCCATGAATGCTGCCATGTGGGAATGTTGTTCACTTTTTACGCGTTCAAGTGGTACCTTGAAACACATCATGTGTTTTCATTCTTGGCGGAAGTAGCAATTGGTATGCCACAGGCGCAATGCGTGCCACAATAGGAAACGACCTAATCCACTACTGTAGAAGTTTTCTTGCCTCTAGCGACTTCATCCAAAGGTTTTTTGTGCTAAGCAGCACTTTGTCACCGATGTCAAACGAGACCTCTCGGTGACCTTTGTCGGCATATCTCTTTTTTTGCTGCGGAGCTGCTCGAAGTTGACCCTTCACTTCCTGTAACAAGGAGTCGATGCGCTTGGCAAAGGCTTGAGTGGAAGGAACCTACCCTTCTGTGCATCCACTCTTCACCTATGAAGAGGGTACGACTGGATGTTGACCACTCGTCAACAAAAACGGTGTGATCTGTGTGGACTTGTTCACCGAGTTGTTCACCACAAACTCTGTCGGTGCTAGGAATTGGTTTCAATCATGCATGGTATGGATCACGTACATGCAGAGCATCTGCTCTCGAGTGTGATTCATGCACTCTGTCTATCCGTCAGTTTGAGAGTGAAATGCTATCGACATTGGTGACACACTGCCGAAGTATTCGTGCACATTTTTCTTGAACTTACTAGCAAATGTTTGACCTCGATCAGAGATGATGCGCAACCGCAAGCCGTGGTACTCTACGACACCATCAAAGAAGAGACGAGCGGTCTCCTCTGCGTTCAAGTCCGTGTTTCTAGGAATGAAGTGTGTCATCTTCGTCAAAAGATCCACAACCATGAGTATAGGGTTGTGGCCACGTTCCGTGTTCGAAAGACCAGTAATGAAGTCCATACTGACGCACTCCCATGGAGTCCCACGAACAATTAGCTACTGGAGGAGTCCAACAGGCTTCTTGTTAGTAGCCTTGTTTTGATGACATGGGTCGCATGTCATACAATACTTACGGACATTGACACTCGTTCTTGGCCACCAATAGTGGTCTGAGAGTGCTCGTCCGGTCTTTCATGGTCCCACATGACCCGCGACAGGCGGGTCTTGGAACTGGGAGATAACCTTTGCTCGAAGGTCTCCCGAGTTTGGCACAACAACTTGTTCTCCGTGCCAGAAGATTTTTGTGGCCTCCACCAAGCTATACTTGTCCAGATTTTGACAGTCTTAAAACCAAGAATCCATAGAGTATCCCATTCGAATCCTGTTTACAAAACAATTATTATGGATGATTTGTTGTGGTGGTTGCCGCAGAGGTAGAGGGGGATCTGGTAATTGTACTATTGCTGTTGCAATGGCCATAAAACACCCACTGACCTCGGTGGTTGCTTTAATTTCCATAGGGTGTCGGCTTAGTGGAACGGCCACATTGATGCGTCCTCGCCAATGTTCCCATGTGACCAAGAATCGGCGCAGGTATTTGCTCCAACGCGCTTGTCGTAATGACAGGTTTGGTTGCATTTGGAAAAACACTAACGGGTTATGGTCAGTCAGGACGGTCACACCCCCTTCAGCACCCTCAAGGTAGCAACGCCACATCTTCAAAGTGTGTACTACTACAAGGTGCTCTTGATCCCTTGTCGTTCATCGCGTTTTTGCGAGGATGAGGTTTTGTCTCTCATACGCAACTTGTTGACCGTTCTACATGAAGATGACTTCGAGTCCTACAACCGACGCATCACATCAAACCTCCCACGGTTGCGATGGATATGGAAGATCTAGGACGGGCACCGTGGATAAAAGCTCTTTGACATTGAGAAACACGTTCTCGCAATCAGGTGTCCATTCTTGACGCACGCATTTTTGCGTGAGCCTGGCGAGTGGTGCTACCATGGTCGAATACCCTTGCATAAACCGTCAAAAATAGTTTGCAAGGACATGAAAAGACCAAATTTGCCCAATTTTGTTTGGGGCTTGGCCAGTCCACAATGGCTTGGACCTTTTGTGGGTCGACACGGATGCCATCCTTGCTGACGATGTGTCCAAGGTATACGAGCTCCTTTTTTGCAAACTTGCACTTGCTCACTTTTGCAAAGAACTTTTGTTCCCGTAGGTTTTTGAGAACTTTGCGCAGATGTTCTATGTGTTCTTCCATTGATTTAGAGAAAACCAGGTTGTCATCCAAGTAAACCAAGACGGACTGTTTGAGTTGCTTAACGAACATTCGGTTCATTTCTCCTTGGAAGGTTCCCAGGGCATTTAAACTCCCAAAGCAAAACACATGGAACTGATAGTGTCCCATGTGCGTTCAAAACGCAGTTTTGGGCACATCATCTTTTGTGATGCAGATTTGATGGTAATCCACACACATGCGTAAACCACCGTCTTTTTTGTTCACAAAAAGGATCGGGGCACCGTACGGCAAGCTACTGGGCTCGATCCACTCTTTTGTATGGTACTTTTTGATTTGACGTTTGGCCTCTTGCCTTTCTACTAGGCTATGTTGATACATGGGTCTGAATGGAGGATTGGCCCCTGGTTGCGTCAGAATCGTGTCGCCCATGTGTCTTTCTAGAGGAAGTCTAGCCGGTGGGTGTTGGAATACATAAAAAAACTCTGCCAATGGAGACTTAATCTCTTATGGCATGTCTTCCTTCACGACGTCCTCCACTTTCTGCAGCTCAGCCAAGAAGTATTGACAACCTTGTTGAAGACGTCTCTTGACCTACATTGTAGACAATTTGGCATGGAATTTGAGTCGAGTCGGTGATAACTCCGTACTCGGATAAACATAGAGCGGCATTGTCCTGTTTGGAGGATCAAACACTTTTAACTCAAAGCACATTAGAGCCTTGTTGTCACAGAGTCAAAGGTGCCTAGAACGATTTCAAAAGGGGTGAAGAATGTTGAGTACCTTCAACGTGACAGTTAGTGTGTACCATTGAATGCAAATTTTTGATTTGCAAGTACTGATCACAGGTACCATTTGGTTGTCATCGACAACAACAGTGCCATTCGATGGCTTGTACTTTAAGCCAACCTGTCAATAACCCAAGGCAGACAAAAGAGTCATCTCCTCCGTTTTTATTAAGTACGTTCACGAGAGCACTAGCTAGGTGTCATTTGAACTGCATCGTCATGTTTCCTCCACTCTTCCGAGTGAACATAATCGACGACGACAAGCCGAGTTTGTGTTAAAGACAAAATGTTTACGACGGTTGTCATAACTGCCATGATTCACGCACTTGAGTCTACATCTTGTTGGCACATGTGAATACGGCTAGCACCTTCAAGTCTTTAGATTTGACTGGGTGGAAATCATCGATTAAAGGTACTACAAACGTGATTGAACTCATTGCTTTGAGGGCGTTTGCTTCAATCATTGCGTCACAAAAATCTTACATAGTGGTCGGTGTTGCCACCACTAAGCATGTACGATCATGCATCTTGTTCGGAGATGCAAGGTTTAGTGAGAAATGTCGGTCAGCAAGTGTAGAATGCGTTTTAACAAGAGGAGAGAGGACAACACAGAAATTTGAACTCGTCAAAAACTCCAATTGTTTAACATATTCATCTGAAAACATGAACCCACACTCGTGATCCAGTTATACCCTTGATTGGACCCCAGAGAAGTCACTCAAGGGTGGGGAAAACCCGCCCCATGGCCTTATACGTTACCACGACCAAGCCCATTGTCGCGACCGCGACCCTGTCCATGGCCCTGTATACGGCCTCCTACTACACCATTCCCACGAAGTGCTACTACTGCAGCTAATGTTGCGGCCTCTTGTCCACCCTCGGCAGCTTGAGGGCACTGAGCCCTAAAGTGGCCCGGCTGCATGCAGTTATGGTAGAGCCCTTCGCGGAGGGATGTGTTGCAACGCTCACGCGCCGCCTCAAGCTCGTCATTCTCTCGGGTGCGCTTGTTTTTAGGGCCCTTGTATCCACCTGCCTTCTTGGCTAGAGGGTTTGCAGGCTACTTGCCCTTGGCCCCGCCTCGCTCTCCAGCTGTCCCACCAGCCCCTACCGCGTCCATGCGTATGTTTCACCATTGCTGTGCATGCTCCAGAAGCATGCACACCGGGTACTCAAATATGTAAGTCCCATTGCCCTTGGTGAAGCTTTTGGCTTCCTCTACGAGTGCGGCGAACCTGCTCAAGTAGGATTCGAGTGTGCTGCCAAGCTGCCTGAAGTCCTTGATCTTGTGGAAGGCACACTACGCCTCCTCACGTTGGGTGCACTTCTTGCGCATGATGGAGCAGAAGGCCTCCCACAACATGGGCTGCCACTCAAGGTGTGGTTGCTGCACAGTTCACTCCTTGACCACATACTTGAAGTGTTTTTGTTCAATCCGCATCGTGGCAAGATCACCCCAGTGGTTGAGTGGAGCCTTGTGGACATGTAGAACGTGCTTCATGCGGTTCAGCCAGTCGATCAGCTTCACGCCCTTCTGCAAGATCTCCGCATTGTGGAGGAAGGACGTGTTCATGATTGACCCTAAAGTCGTCAAGGTAGGCAAGTCGACGTTGCAACCAGCAGTGGCATTTGCACCTTTGGCACGCTGTGCCTGCTACTGCATTGGCACCTAGGACACATTCTACAATGCCTTGTCGAGGTCATTGCATTGGCGGCTTCCCTCATGGGCGGCCAGGCGCTGTAGCTGGCGATCACAGTCAAGGTTTGTGATGCTTTGCCTGACGTTGGCGAGCAGGTTCGTGAACGCAAACTTGAGCTTTGATGTCATTAGAGCATCAATGATAGCCTCTAGGGCCTCGCGTTGTCCGTGCATCCTTACCCACTACAAGAGGATACGGTTTGCGTACACGCCTCGAAGGAGTCCCACCTTTCAGAGGAGACTTTTGTCGAAGACGACGCTCTTGTGGGTGCTACCTTGCCTTATCTTGGCCACATCATAGGAAGGAGGGTCCACACCAATTCCTTTGATTCCTCTTATCTTGAGTTTGCATGTGGGCTTGGCAACAAATCGTGAGCTTATGACAGTCATCGCAAATTGCCTTCGCGGTGACCTTGTCTGGCTGGTTCTCGTAGGAACTTGCGGTGTGGCTACTTTTAGCGCTCTTGCTGCTCTCGGGAGTCTTGCTGCTATCAACAACTTCTGGCGATTCTGCTGGCGTCTTGCTCTTCATGAGCAATCGGCTTGAGCTCGTTTCACTGCAATGGTGATGGTCGCGATCCTCATGGCCTTCGCCATCGTCGGCATTGTGCTCTTCGTCGGGGTCCCCCCCGGGGAGATCCTCCTCCATCACGTCGTTTGTCGCGTGAAGGTCGCCCAAGTGCGCATCGACATGCTCGCCGAACACTTTTTGAGCCTTTGCACGCTTCTTAGTATCGCCGAGGTTGGCATTGGTTGCCTTCGTCGGTAGAGTTGCCCTTGGCAGTACGGCTGCTTTTTGGTTCGCAACTCTGCTCGCGGCGCCGGCTCCCAAAGTTTGGAGTCGGACGAGAGCTCTTGGAGAGGTCGTCACCACCTTGCCCTTGTTGGTCTT
Source organism: Penium margaritaceum (assembly GCA_023375785.1). Classification (NCBI taxonomy): domain Eukaryota; kingdom Viridiplantae; phylum Streptophyta; class Zygnematophyceae; order Desmidiales; family Peniaceae; genus Penium; species Penium margaritaceum. The sequence continues at coordinate 25,523 of SZWC01025291.1, forward strand.
GGACGGTCTAGCACTTGCCATCTCATTGCCCTTGCAACTAGCATAAGAAGACCATTGTGAGAATCACTCCACAACGTTAAGGAGGGATTGCCTACCTCAAACCCCTTGCACTCACGATCGGTGAGGCAATTGTTAATTAATTTTCTATGTTCCTAGCCTGCCACGTGTGTACAAGGTCGTGGTTTTGGAAACTAGTCCTCCTAGTCCGTGACTCACAGCGATTGGAAAGGACTAGTACCTAAGAAAACAGAAAATCATAAGACAAGGAAATGATAAGGGATGTGAGTGTCGCTCACAAAACAAAAGCAAGGAGTGCAAAGACAAATTCTAAAAATTCCTATCAATTCTCTCAATCTTTCTTTTACTTCTTGTCTTCCTCTTGTCTTCCTCTTGTCTTCTTGTTTTCCTTGGTCTTCTTTTCACACTCCTTGCCGCCTCTCGCGTTCTTGGGCGGTGTCTTCCCTAGAGTCGGCGACGTTGGTGAGCCGCCAAAAATCTTCAAGGTGTCACCCTCCTTCTTTTTAGGGTCATCTCAAGCCGTGAGAGTCCTTAAGCTTGGGAGGAGCCACTGTCCATATTTTCGAATGAGGGAGTTTTGAAAGAGCCTTGAAAATGGCAAGGAATTTGTTGTTTTTTAGGGTGGGAACTCCCCACTCGCTCCACAACAATCTTGCTAGCCCTCTGGAAGTGAAAAGAGGTTGGAAGGAAGAGTCTCCACCAAGTGGAGAACTTTTCAAGCTCTGTAACTTGCTTTATGGCGCTTCAATCTGTGAAGTGTAGATGGTGAATTCCCTTCTAACGTTTTTACTGCTGCTTGCAATTGCCGCTGGCGTTTTGTCTATGTCGTAGCCACTGTTTACGTCGGACTCTTGCTCGCAAGGGTCGTTAGGCTCCGATACCACTGTAACGAGCTAAGTCTCTAGCTCCTTCTTTGAAGTCTTTGTCGGAGTTCGCAGAATGGTGTTCTCAGTCCGGGTCGGGGGTGTACCCCCTTTACAAGTCTGAGGGGCAATCGTCATCAACGACCGAGAGAAGGGAGACTCGAGTATTTTGAGTCTCCAGAGGCCCATTTCCGTTTTTTACCAAACCCCTAGTTTGGGGATTTTTATCTCAAACTTGTGTGTTTGCATGAGTTATTTTGTTTATTTTATGTCAAAGTTCAGCGCAAATGAACTTCAATTTACGTTTTGCAGTTCTGGCGTGAAATCGTACGTGCGAGGCACGCTGGCAATTTTGCGCAAGCTCTCTCGACCTCACCCTTGCTCCCCCTATTCGTCGTCCTCGCTTTCTTGTTTTTGCAAGGAGGGCAAGGGGGGGTTGAGGGCACAAGGCCACGAGGCCTCGCCCTTGAGGCCCTCGTGACCTCTCAGTCACTGATCGAGCCGAGGCCACGATCGGCGGCAAGCGGCTGGCAAGCCGGTGGCTAGGCCGGCCGCCGGCCGTCCAGCCGGGCGACAGCGAGTTGGCCGGCGGTGAGCGAAGTGCTGGCCGCCAGCTAGCCCTCGCTGATGTGAGGGGTGGTGCGTAACCACCCCTCGCTTTAGCGAGGAGGGAGGACCGAAGTGGCCCTTCCGCTACATTCTAGTTTTGAGCAAAATAGATGCATGTAGGTTCTTCTCAAAATAAAACAACAGATGAACAAATTTTAAGATTTTTGTGATACATCTCATTATTTCTGGATAACTCATTGAGGTTATACATTGTGCACATGAGAAAGGGGAGATAATGAGCTTTCAAAGATTGAAAATGCTTATGGAGCGTATGGGGAATATGCAAAATAGTGAGTTATAGGGGATAAAAGTTTCTTACATTCAATTTTCACAAGATTGACATCCATTATGGAATTGTTTTCAACATTGATGATAAAAACATCATCATGACGTGGCATGTTTCCATCAAACTTAAAGGTAGTACCATTGGATGTAATGTAAAGATAAAAATGAAAGAAAACAACTCAGGGACCGTCATGTAGAGTAAAGAATCAACCAATATAATATTTGAAGTTATGATTTTAATCTTTACAATGGATACGTCTACGATTACAACGTAAATCATCTTTCTTTTCCATAGAAATGTGCCACCGACCCTTGTCTATTTCACAATTTATTCACTGAAATCTTGTAGCACATAAGGTGATGGAATCTTGTTAAGGTTTTTTTTGGTTTCTTTGTGTTCATTCATAGTAGCAAGAAATAATTATGAATGGAAATACAATTGTTTTTATAGGAAGGAACAAGCGTGGAAAAGTTGGTGATAATGTCTTGGAAAAACCGAACAGTATGTACAAGTGTATTTGAAAATCATTTTTGATGCTAATATACTAACTNCTTAAAGGTAGTACCATTGGATGTAATGTAAAGATAAAAATGAAAGAAAACAACTCAGGGAACGTCATGTAGAGTAAATAATCAACCAATATATTATTTGAAGTTATGATTTTAATCTTTACAATGGATACGTCTACGATTACAACGTAAATCATCTTTCTTTTCCATAGAAATGTGCCACCGACCCTTGTCTATTTCACACATTATTCACTGAAATCTTGTAGCACATAAGGTGATGGAATCTTGTTAAGGTTGTTTTTTGGTTTCTTTGTGTTCATTCATAGTAGCAAGAAAAAATTATGAATGGAAATACAATTGTTTTTATAGGAAGGAACAAGCGTGGAAAAGTTGGTGATAATGTCTTGGAAAAACCGAACAGTATGTACAAGTGTATTTGAAAATCATTTTTGATGCTAATATACTAACTGTGGAATAATCTTTGGATCATCGAATTGTTTTCACAAATGAATAAAAGTGAACACTTTGTTCTTGATTTTAAAAACATAAGACAGTATTTTGATTATGTTTTCTAGTTTTTGTAGGGGCGAAATGTTTTAAAACGATATGAAGTTTGTGACGCAATGCATTCTGTTGCTGTTTTGGTTCTTCTTGAAAATGTATGGAGATATGTTGCAAATTTCAATTCCATTTTGTTATAAAACCATTTTCTAAAATGACAATGAGGAATATGTACATTTCTTCTTATGTTTGTGTTAGTAATTTGGTTTGTGTTATCTATAGATGATAAGGCAACTATATCTTGATATGATAAAAACAAAACTTCATTTTCAATGATCAAAGGAATGAAGAACGACAGAGCACCTCATGGTGTTAATGAAGTCACTAATGTCAGAAATGAGTATTCGAGATACCTGAGTAAGCAGGAAAGTTTTTGATTATTGAGATATGGAATGATTTACACTTCATGGATGCTAAATGTATCTAGAATAGAAAGTGATCATTGGTCATGGACTTCCTTCTTATGATTTGGTTTTGAAAAATTGATTCCTATGGCTTGACTTGACACAACCGAGTACTTACATGACTTGATTCACCTAACCAAGTTTATACAGGTAAATGTGGATACTTTGGTGGGTAAATTGTAACGTTTAACTTGATAAATTGCATGATAAAAACTCTCTATTAGTTACAAAATGTTTCCATAAAATGTTTTACCATGCAAAAGCCCAGGTACATGATCGAATATCATGTTATCCTTTTTTCCATTATGGGTCTTGGAAAATAGAATCAATTATGAGGCAGGAGCAATGTTTTATTGAAGGGTTGAAAAGCAATGTATTTACAGTTTGGAAAATGAGTAAAGAATGACTTTTGCTATGCATAACCTAGATTATTCTTCATGGATGGTGTGGATTTTTTTCAATCTTATAGTAAGATTTAAAGAACTAATCTACCTGCAAAGTGAAGGAAAATTCCAAAAACTTGGTTTTAACAAGTTCCATCGTTGCGTATTGACAAATTGTTTTTTTTCACTCTAAAATTTCAGTGATTTTTGACTTTTTTCATGCGGTCATCTTTGGTAAACTGGAGGTAATTCGACGGATATTTTTTTTTGGAAAAGGTACTTTCGGGTTGGTTTTTAAGGTTTCAGAATTTGAATGTTAATGTGTTGACTCTTATATGTTTTTTTATATATGTATGGATAAATCAATGATATATTCATTATACTGGCCTCATTGTTGGTCGTAAGGAAAGTAAAACATCCCTGAATATGCCATTTTTAGAAATACCCTATCTGATACCTTAATATCAATAGAAAATTATTCATGGAATCAAGTTGAATTCATGATAAAAATTTGGGTATTGTGTTTTGTTTGGGTTTAGGAGTTCATCACTTCATCATGACTTCATCACCCCCTTAGAAGTATTTCGGCAAACCCATCATTCTAGAAGCTCAAGATTGNAAAATCAAATAGTAATAGTTCCTTTTTACACATAGTAGGATAATAATGAAAGGAAGAGGAAAGGATGTTGTACAGGTATGGTATTGAAAGTATGGTAGAAAACTCAACGGAATGTGAACTACCCATGGTATGTATAAGGTTAACAACATGAAAATTATGAGGACTGTAGACTCGTTGCCAATCACAAACTATCCTATTTCACCAAGTCTTTGATTTTGCTTATGCCCCTCAACTTCAACTTTTGAATCATCCACAATCCGAGCGGTGTAACTGTTATTCACCACATTGGATCTGGTAAAAGGACTTCTCGGCCCAGCACTTTTCCCAGAATAGCGTAGGGAGACCGTCGACATACCGCCGAGAAGCAGTCCTGTTTGGGACCAATTTTGCTATTTCAATTTCTTGACGTGTTATTTGTCCGCTGTACACCCGCCTCACCCCCCCCGCCCCTTCCGGTTGTGACGTTGTGAACTCACTCGCTAGCGTCACGCACAGTGAACGCCGTCGGACAGTTTTTTCGCGCATTCTCCTTGGAGGACTTCGTGGGCCCAAGTCCACGAACGGACTGCACCCTGCCAATCGATCATCACCATGGTGGGATGACTGGCCCCGTTCGCTGAGCGCCCATGTCGTAGCTGCGCGGGACGCAGCCTGCGTCCGGAGTAATCGGGTCCATTTTCTGTTAACGCTGAGAAGATACATCCGAGGAAAGCCAAGCATGTCGTCCTGGTTGGAGCTGCGCCCGCCGCCCCAGGCGAAAGGCGCCCCTGCTCTCGATGTCGCTGACGGGATCATGACGTCAGCACTCGAAAGTCTGCCAGAAGGACCAGCGGTATCGGCGGCAGCAACGATTGTTGGGGCAGGGGGAAGGATGCGAGGGGATGAGAGATGCTCTACTTCACTTACTTGCGGTGGTTCTTGTGCGGCAGTAATCCATCTACTGCCTTGCTGCATTGAGCATGACGGGTCTGCTCCTGTGGACGATTTCTTCAGAATACGACAAGAATCTGGTGGTGAGAGGGACATCCCCCCCCCC
>SZWC01025292.1:10001-28235 GCA_023375785.1 Penium margaritaceum
AGCCAGAGTTGTGCCAGAGTTGTGCCAGAGTTGTGCCGGAGTTGTACCAGAGTTCTGCCAAAGTAGTTCCAAAGTTCTGCCAGAGATGTGCCAGAGTTGTGCCAGATTTATGCCAGAGTTGTGCCAGAGTTGTGCCAGAGTAATGCCAGATTTGTGCCCCAGTTGTGCCATAGTTGTGCCAAAGGTGTGCTAGAGTTTTGCCACAGTTGTGCCAGAGTTGTGCCAGAGTTGTGCCAGAGTTGTGCCAGAGTTGTGCCAGAATTGTGCCAGATTTGTGCCCGAGTTGTGGTAGAGTTTTGTCAGAGCTTTGCGAGAATTGTGCCAAACTTGTGCCAGAGGTGTGCCAGAATTGTTCCATAGTTTTGTCAGAGCTGTCGAGTTTTGCCATAGCTGTGCCAGAGTTGTGCCAGAATTGTGCCAGAGTTATGCAATAGTTGTGCAAGAGTTGTGGCGGAGTTATGCCGGAGTTGTTCCAGAATTGTGCCAGAGTTGTGCCAGAGTTGTGCCAGAGTTGTGCCAGAGTTTTGCCAGAGTTGTGCCAGAGTTGTGCCAGAGTTGTGCCAGAGTTATGCCAGAGGTGTGCCAGAGATGTGCCAGAGTTGTGCAAGAGTGGTGCCAGAGTTGTGCCAGAGTTGTGCGAGAGTTTTTCCAGAGTTGTGCCAGAGTTGTTCCAGGGTTGTGCCAGAGTTGTGCCAGAGTTGTGCCAGAGTTGTGCCAGAGTTGTGCAAGAGTTGTGCCAGAATTGTGCCAGAGTTGTGCCAGAGTTATGCCAGAGTTGTGCCAGAGTTATGCAAGAGTTAGGCCATAGTTGTGCAAGAGTTGTGCCAGAGTTGTGCCAGAGTTGTGTCAGAGTTGTACCATGATTTTGCCAGAGTTGTGCTAGAGTTGTACCAGAGTTGTGCCAGAGTTGTGTCAGAGTTGTGCCAGAGTTGTACTAGAGTTGAGCCAGAGTTGTGACAGAGTTGTGCCAGAGTTGTGCCGGAGTTGTGCCAGAGTTGTGCCAGAGTTGTGCCACAGTTGTGCCAGAGTCGTGCCAAAGTTGTTCCAGAGTTGTGCCAGAGTTGTTCCAGGGTTGTGCCAGAGTTGTGCCAGAGTTGTGCCAGACTTGTGCTAGAGTTGAGCCAGAGTTGTCCCAGAGTAGTGCCAGAGTTGTGCCGAAGTTGTGCCAGAGTTGGGTCAAAAATGTGCCAGAGTTGTGCTAGAGTTGTGCCAGAGGTGTACTAGAGTTGTGCCAGAGATGTGCCAGAGGTGTGCCAGAGTTATGCCAGAGTTGTGCCAGAGTTATGCAAGAGTTAGGCCATAGTTGTGCAAGAGTTGTGCCAGAGTTGTGCCAGAGTTGTGTCAGAGTTGTACCATGATTTTGCCAGAGTTGTGCTAGAGTTGTACCAGAGTTGTGCCAGAGTTGTGTCAGAGTTGTGCCAGAGTTGTACTAGAGTTGAGCCAGAGTTGTGACAGAGTTGTGCCAGAGTTGTGCCGGAGTTGTGCCAGAGTTGTGCCAGAGTTGTGCCACAGTTGTGCCAGAGTCGTGCCAAAGTTGTTCCAGAGTTGTGCCAGAGTTGTTCCAGGGTTGTGCCAGAGTTGTGCCAGAGTTGTGCCAGACTTGTGCTAGAGTTGAGCCAGAGTTGTCCCAGAGTAGTGCCAGAGTTGTGCCGAAGTTGTGCCAGAGTTGGGTCAAAAATGTGCCAGAGTTGTGCTAGAGTTGTGCCAGAGGTGTACTAGAGTTGTGCCAGAGATGTGCCAGAGGTGTGCCAGAGTTATGCCAGAGTTGTGCCAGAGTTATGCAAGAGTTAGGCCATAGTTGTGCAAGAGTTGTGCCAGAGTTGTGCCAGAGTTGTGTCAGAGTTGTACCATGATTTTGCCAGAGTTGTGCTAGAGTTGTACCAGAGTTGTGCCAGAGTTGTGTCAGAGTTGTGCCAGAGTTGTACTAGAGTTGAGCCAGAGTTGTGACAGAGTTGTGCCAGAGTTGTGCCGGAGTTGTGCCAGAGTTGTGCCAGAGTTGTGCCACAGTTGTGCCAGAGTCGTGCCAAAGTTGTTCCAGAGTTGTGCCAGAGTTGTTCCAGGGTTGTGCCAGAGTTGTGCCAGAGTTGTGCCAGACTTGTGCTAGAGTTGAGCCAGAGTTGTCCCAGAGTAGTGCCAGAGTTGTGCCGGAGTTGTGCCAGAGTTGTGCCAGAGTTGTGCCACAGTTGTGCCAGAGTCGTGCCAAAGTTGTTCCAGAGTTGTGCCAGAGTTGTTCCAGGGTTGTGCCAGAGTTGTGCCAGAGTTGTGCCAGAGTTGTACCAGAGTTGTGCCAGAGTTGTGCCAGAGTTGTGCCAGAGTTGTGCCAGGGTTGTGCCAGACTTGGGCTAGAGTTGAGCCAGAGTTGTCCCAGAGTAGTGCCAGAGTTGTGCCGAAGTTGTGCCAGAGTTGGGTCAAAAATGTGCCAGAGTTGTGCTAGAGTTGTGCCAGAGGTGTACTAGAGTTGTGCCAGAGATGTGCCAGAGGTGTGCCAGATTTATGCCAGAGTTGTGCCAGAGTTGTGCCAGAGTTGTGCCAGAGTTGTGCCAGAGTTTTGCCAGAGTTGTGCCAAAGTTGTGCTAGAGTTTTGCGAGAATTGTTCAAGAGTTGTGCCAGAGTTGTGCCAGATTAGAGCCCGAATTGTGCTAGAGTTTTGTCAGAGCTTTGCCAGAGTTGTGCCAGAGCTGTGCCAGAGTTGTGCCAGGGTTGTACCAGAGGTGTGCCAGAGTTGTTCCACAGATTTTTCATACCTGTGCCAGAGTTGTGCCATAGTTGTGCCAGAGTTGTGCCAGAGTTGTGCCAGAGTTATGCAATAGTTGTGCCAGAGTTGTGCCGGAATTGTGCCGGAGTTGTGCCAGAATTGTGCCAGAGTTGTGCTAGAATTGTGCCAGACTTGTGCCAGAGTTGTGCCAGAGTTGTGCCAGCGTTGTGCCAGAGTTGTGCCAGAGTTGTGCCACAGTTGAGCCAGAGTTGTGCCAGAGTTGTGCTAGAGTTGAGCCAGAGTTGTGCCGGAGTTGTGCCAGAGTTCTGCCTGAGTTGTGCCAGAGTTGTGCCAGAGTTGAGCTAGAGTTGGGCCAGAGTTGTGCCAGAGATGGGCCAGAGTTGTGCCAGAGTTGTGCCAGGGTTGTACCAGAGGTGTGCCAGAGTTGTTCCACAGATTTTTCATACCTGTGCCAGAGTTGTGCCAGAGTTGTGCCAGGGGTGTACCAGAGTTGTACCAGAGTTGTGCCAGAGTTGTACCAGAGTTGCGCCAGAGTTCTGCCAGAGTTGTGCCATAGTTTTGCCAGAGTTGTGCTAGAGTTGTGGCAGAGTTGTGCCAGAGGCGTGCCAGAGTTGTGCCAGAGTTGTGCCAGAGCTGTGCCAGAGTTGTGCCGGATTTGTCGCAGAATTGTGCCAGAGTTGTGCCAGAGTTGTGCCAGCGTTGTGCCAGAGTTGTGCCAGAGTTGTGCCACAGTTGAGCCAGAGTTGTGCCAGAGTTGTGCTAGAGTTGAGCCAGAGTTGTGCCGGAGTTGTGCCAGAGTTCTGCCTGAGTTGTGCCAGAGTTGTGCCAGAGTTGAGCTAGAGTTGGGCCAGAGTTGTGCCAGAGATGGGCCAGAGTTGTGCCAGAGTTGTGCCAGGGTTGTACCAGAGGTGTGCCAGAGTTGTTCCACAGATTTTTCATACCTGTGCCAGAGTTGTGCCAGAGTTGTGCCAGGGGTGTACCAGAGTTGTACCAGAGTTGTGCCAGAGTTGTACCAGAGTTGCGCCAGAGTTCTGCCAGAGTTGTGCCATAGTTTTGCCAGAGTTGTGCTAGAGTTGTGGCAGAGTTGTGCCAGAGGCGTGCCAGAGTTGTGCCAGAGTTGTGCCAGAGCTGTGCCAGAGTTGTGCCGGATTTGTCGCAGAATTGTGCCAGAGTTGTGCCAGAGTTGTGCCAGCGTTGTGCCAGAGTTGTGCCAGAGTTGTGCCACAGTTGAGCCAGAGTTGTGCCAGAGTTGTGCTAGAGTTGAGCCAGAGTTGTGCCGGAGTTGTGCCAGAGTTCTGCCTGAGTTGTGCCAGAGTTGTGCCAGAGTTGAGCTAGAGTTGGGCCAGAGTTGTGCCAGAGATGGGCCAGAGTTGTGCCAGAGTTGTGCCAGGGTTGTACCAGAGGTGTGCCAGAGTTGTTCCACAGATTTTTCATACCTGTGCCAGAGTTGTGCCAGAGTTGTGCCAGGGGTGTACCAGAGTTGTACCAGAGTTGTGCCAGAGTTGTACCAGAGTTGCGCCAGAGTTCTGCCAGAGTTGTGCCATAGTTTTGCCAGAGTTGTGCTAGAGTTGTGGCAGAGTTGTGCCAGAGGCGTGCCAGAGTTGTGCCAGAGTTGTGCCAGAGCTGTGCCAGAGTTGTGCCGGATTTGTCGCAGAATTGTGCCAGAGTTGTGCCAGAGTTGTGCCAGCGTTGTGCCAGAGTTGTGCCAGAGTTGTGCCACAGTTGAGCCAGAGTTGTGCCAGAGTTGTGCTAGAGTTGAGCCAGAGTTGTGCCGGAGTTGTGCCAGAGTTCTGCCTGAGTTGTGCCAGAGTTGTGCCAGAGTTGAGCTAGAGTTGGGCCAGAGTTGTGCCAGAGATGGGCCAGAGTTGTGCCAGAGTTGTGCCAGGGTTGTACCAGAGGTGTGCCAGAGTTGTTCCACAGATTTTTCATACCTGTGCCAGAGTTGTGCCAGAGTTGTGCCAGGGGTGTACCAGAGTTGTACCAGAGTTGTGCCAGAGTTGTACCAGAGTTGCGCCAGAGTTCTGCCAGAGTTGTGCCATAGTTTTGCCAGAGTTGTGCTAGAGTTGTGGCAGAGTTGTGCCAGAGGCGTGCCAGAGTTGTGCCAGAGTTGTGCCAGAGCTGTGCCAGAGTTGTGCCGGATTTGTCGCAGAATTGTGCCAGAGTTGTGCCAGAGTTGTGCCAGCGTTGTGCCAGAGTTGTGCCAGAGTTGTGCCACAGTTGAGCCAGAGTTGTGCCAGAGTTGTGCTAGAGTTGAGCCAGAGTTGTGCCGGAGTTGTGCCAGAGTTCTGCCTGAGTTGTGCCAGAGTTGTGCCAGAGTTGAGCTAGAGTTGGGCCAGAGTTGTGCCAGAGATGGGCCAGAGTTGTGCCAGAGTTGTGCCAGGGTTGTACCAGAGGTGTGCCAGAGTTGTTCCACAGATTTTTCATACCTGTGCCAGAGTTGTGCCAGAGTTGTGCCAGGGGTGTACCAGAGTTGTACCAGAGTTGTGCCAGAGTTGTACCAGAGTTGCGCCAGAGTTCTGCCAGAGTTGTGCCATAGTTTTGCCAGAGTTGTGCTAGAGTTGTGGCAGAGTTGTGCCAGAGGCGTGCCAGAGTTGTGCCAGAGTTGTGCCAGAGCTGTGCCAGAGTTGTGCCGGATTTGTCGCAGAATTGTGCCAGAGTTGTGCCAGAGTTGTGCCAGCGTTGTGCCAGAGTTGTGCCAGAGTTGTGCCACAGTTGAGCCAGAGTTGTGCCAGAGTTGTGCTAGAGTTGAGCCAGAGTTGTGCCGGAGTTGTGCCAGAGTTCTGCCTGAGTTGTGCCAGAGTTGTGCCAGAGTTGAGCTAGAGTTGGGCCAGAGTTGTGCCAGAGATGGGCCAGAGTTGTGCCAGAGTTGTGCCAGGGTTGTACCAGAGGTGTGCCAGAGTTGTTCCACAGATTTTTCATACCTGTGCCAGAGTTGTGCCAGAGTTGTGCCAGGGGTGTACCAGAGTTGTACCAGAGTTGTGCCAGAGTTGTACCAGAGTTGCGCCAGAGTTCTGCCAGAGTTGTGCCATAGTTTTGCCAGAGTTGTGCTAGAGTTGTGGCAGAGTTGTGCCAGAGGCGTGCCAGAGTTGTGCCAGAGTTGTGCCAGAGCTGTGCCAGAGTTGTGCCGGATTTGTCGCAGAATTGTGCCAGAGTTGTGCCAGAGTTGTGCCAGCGTTGTGCCAGAGTTGTGCCAGAGTTGTGCCACAGTTGAGCCAGAGTTGTGCCAGAGTTGTGCTAGAGTTGAGCCAGAGTTGTGCCGGAGTTGTGCCAGAGTTCTGCCTGAGTTGTGCCAGAGTTGTGCCAGAGTTGAGCTAGAGTTGGGCCAGAGTTGTGCCAGAGATGGGCCAGAGTTGTGCCAGAGTTGTGCCAGGGTTGTACCAGAGGTGTGCCAGAGTTGTTCCACAGATTTTTCATACCTGTGCCAGAGTTGTGCCAGAGTTGTGCCAGGGGTGTACCAGAGTTGTACCAGAGTTGTGCCAGAGTTGTACCAGAGTTGCGCCAGAGTTCTGCCAGAGTTGTGCCATAGTTTTGCCAGAGTTGTGCTAGAGTTGTGGCAGAGTTGTGCCAGAGGCGTGCCAGAGTTGTGCCAGAGTTGTGCCAGAGCTGTGCCAGAGTTGTGCCGGATTTGTCGCAGAATTGTGCCAGAGTTGTGCCAGAGTTGTGCCAGCGTTGTGCCAGAGTTGTGCCAGAGTTGTGCCACAGTTGAGCCAGAGTTGTGCCAGAGTTGTGCTAGAGTTGAGCCAGAGTTGTGCCGGAGTTGTGCCAGAGTTCTGCCTGAGTTGTGCCAGAGTTGTGCCAGAGTTGAGCTAGAGTTGGGCCAGAGTTGTGCCAGAGATGGGCCAGAGTTGTGCCAGAGTTGTGCCAGGGTTGTACCAGAGGTGTGCCAGAGTTGTTCCACAGATTTTTCATACCTGTGCCAGAGTTGTGCCAGAGTTGTGCCAGGGGTGTACCAGAGTTGTACCAGAGTTGTGCCAGAGTTGTACCAGAGTTGCGCCAGAGTTCTGCCAGAGTTGTGCCATAGTTTTGCCAGAGTTGTGCTAGAGTTGTGGCAGAGTTGTGCCAGAGGCGTGCCAGAGTTGTGCCAGAGTTGTGCCAGAGCTGTGCCAGAGTTGTGCCGGATTTGTCGCAGAATTGTGCCAGAGTTGTGCCAGAGTTGTGCCAGCGTTGTGCCAGAGTTGTGCCAGAGTTGTGCCACAGTTGAGCCAGAGTTGTGCCAGAGTTGTGCCAGAGTTGTGCTACTGTTGAGCCAGAGTTGTGCCGGACTTGTGCCAGAGTTATGCAATAGATGTGCCAGAGTTGTGCCAGAGTTGTGCCAGAGTTTTGCCAGAGTTGAGCCAGAGTTGTGCCAGAGTTGAGCCAGATTTGAGCCAAAGTTGTGCCATAGATGGAGCAGAGTAGTGCGAGAGTCGTGCCAGGGTTTTGCCAGAGTTGTGCCAGAGTTGTGCTGGAGTTGTGCTGGAGTTGTGCCAGAGTTGTGCCATAGTTGTGCCAGAGTTCCGCCAGAGTTTTGCTAGAGTTGTGCCAGAGTAGTGCCAGAGTTGTGCCTGGGTTGTGCCAGAGTTGTGCCAGAGTTGTGCCAGATTTGTGCCAGAGTTGTGCCAGAGTTGTTCCAAAGTTGTGCCAGAGTTGTGCCAGAGTTTTGCTAGAGTTGTGCCAGAGTAGTGCCAGAGTTGTGCCTGGGTTGTGCCAGAGTTGTGCCAGAGTTGTGCCAGATTTGTGCCAGAGTTGTGCCAGAGTTGTTCCAAAGTTGTCCCAGAGTTGTGCCAGAGTTGTGCCAGAGTTGTGCCAAAGTTGTTCCAGAGTTCTGGCACAGCTGTGCCCGAGTTGTGCTAGAGTTTAGTCAAAGCTTAGGCAAAGTTGATCCATAGTTGTGCCAGAGTTGTGCCAGAGTTTTGCCAGAGTTGAGCCAGATTTGTGCCAGAGTTCTGCCATAGTTGTGCCAGAGTTGTGCCAGAGTTGTGCCAGAGTTGTGCCCGAGTTGTGCTAGAGTTTTGTCAGAGCTGTGCCAGAGTTGTGCCAGAGTTGTGCCAGAGTTGTGCCCGAGTTGTGCTAGAGTTTTGTCAGAGCTGTGCCAGAGTTGTGCCAGAGTTGTGCCAGAGTTGTAGCAGAGTTGTGCCAGAGTTGTGCCAGAGTTGTGCTCGAGTTGTGCCAGAGTTGTGTCAGAGCTGTGCCAGAGTTGTGCCAGAGTTGTGCCAGGGATGTGCCAGAGTTGTGCCAGAGTTTTGCTAGACTGTGCCAGAGTTGTGCCAGAGTTGTGCCAGAGTCGTGCCATAGTTATGCCACAGTTGTGCCACAGTTGTGCCACAGTTGTGCCAGAGTTGTGCCTGAGTTGTGCCAGGGTTGTGCCAGAGTTGTGCCAGAGTTGTGCCAGACTTGTGCCAGAGTTGTACTAGAGTTGAGCCAGAGTTGTGCCAGAGTTGTGCCAGAGTTGTAGCAGAGTTGTGCCAGAGTTGTGCCAGAGTTGTGCTCGAGTTGTGCCAGAGTTGTGTCAGAGCTGTGCCAGAGTTGTGCCAGAGTTGTGCCAGGGATGTGCCAGAGTTGTGCCAGAGTTTTGCTAGACTGTGCCAGAGTTGTGCCAGAGTTGTGCCAGAGTCGTGCCATAGTTATGCCACAGTTGTGCCACAGTTGTGCCACAGTTGTGCCAGAGTTGTGCCTGAGTTGTGCCAGGGTTGTGCCAGAGTTGTGCCAGAGTTGTGCCAGACTTGTGCCAGAGTTGTACTAGAGTTGAGCCAGAGTTGTGCCAGAGTTGTGCCAGAGTTGTAGCAGAGTTGTGCCAGAGTTGTGCCAGAGTTGTGCTCGAGTTGTGCCAGAGTTGTGTCAGAGCTGTGCCAGAGTTGTGCCAGAGTTGTGCCAGGGATGTGCCAGAGTTGTGCCAGAGTTTTGCTAGACTGTGCCAGAGTTGTGCCAGAGTTGTGCCAGAGTCGTGCCATAGTTATGCCACAGTTGTGCCACAGTTGTGCCACAGTTGTGCCAGAGTTGTGCCTGAGTTGTGCCAGGGTTGTGCCAGAGTTGTGCCAGAGTTGTGCCAGACTTGTGCCAGAGTTGTACTAGAGTTGAGCCAGAGTTGTGCCAGAGTTGTGCCAGAGTTGTAGCAGAGTTGTGCCAGAGTTGTGCCAGAGTTGTGCTCGAGTTGTGCCAGAGTTGTGTCAGAGCTGTGCCAGAGTTGTGCCAGAGTTGTGCCAGGGATGTGCCAGAGTTGTGCCAGAGTTTTGCTAGACTGTGCCAGAGTTGTGCCAGAGTTGTGCCAGAGTCGTGCCATAGTTATGCCACAGTTGTGCCACAGTTGTGCCACAGTTGTGCCAGAGTTGTGCCTGAGTTGTGCCAGGGTTGTGCCAGAGTTGTGCCAGAGTTGTGCCAGACTTGTGCCAGAGTTGTACTAGAGTTGAGCCAGAGTTGTGCCAGAGTTGTGCCAGAGTTGTAGCAGAGTTGTGCCAGAGTTGTGCCAGAGTTGTGCTCGAGTTGTGCCAGAGTTGTGTCAGAGCTGTGCCAGAGTTGTGCCAGAGTTGTGCCAGGGATGTGCCAGAGTTGTGCCAGAGTTTTGCTAGACTGTGCCAGAGTTGTGCCAGAGTTGTGCCAGAGTCGTGCCATAGTTATGCCACAGTTGTGCCACAGTTGTGCCACAGTTGTGCCAGAGTTGTGCCTGAGTTGTGCCAGGGTTGTGCCAGAGTTGTGCCAGAGTTGTGCCAGACTTGTGCCAGAGTTGTACTAGAGTTGAGCCAGAGTTGTGCCAGAGTTGTGCCAGAGTTGTAGCAGAGTTGTGCCAGAGTTGTGCCAGAGTTGTGCTCGAGTTGTGCCAGAGTTGTGTCAGAGCTGTGCCAGAGTTGTGCCAGAGTTGTGCCAGGGATGTGCCAGAGTTGTGCCAGAGTTTTGCTAGACTGTGCCAGAGTTGTGCCAGAGTTGTGCCAGAGTCGTGCCATAGTTATGCCACAGTTGTGCCACAGTTGTGCCACAGTTGTGCCAGAGTTGTGCCTGAGTTGTGCCAGGGTTGTGCCAGAGTTGTGCCAGAGTTGTGCCAGACTTGTGCCAGAGTTGTACTAGAGTTGAGCCAGAGTTGTGCCAGAGTTGTGCCAGAGTTGTAGCAGAGTTGTGCCAGAGTTGTGCCAGAGTTGTGCTCGAGTTGTGCCAGAGTTGTGTCAGAGCTGTGCCAGAGTTGTGCCAGAGTTGTGCCAGGGATGTGCCAGAGTTGTGCCAGAGTTTTGCTAGACTGTGCCAGAGTTGTGCCAGAGTTGTGCCAGAGTCGTGCCATAGTTATGCCACAGTTGTGCCACAGTTGTGCCACAGTTGTGCCAGAGTTGTGCCTGAGTTGTGCCAGGGTTGTGCCAGAGTTGTGCCAGAGTTGTGCCAGACTTGTGCCAGAGTTGTACTAGAGTTGAGCCAGAGTTGTGCCAGAGTTGTGCCAGAGTTGTAGCAGAGTTGTGCCAGAGTTGTGCCAGAGTTGTGCTCGAGTTGTGCCAGAGTTGTGTCAGAGCTGTGCCAGAGTTGTGCCAGAGTTGTGCCAGGGATGTGCCAGAGTTGTGCCAGAGTTTTGCTAGACTGTGCCAGAGTTGTGCCAGAGTTGTGCCAGAGTCGTGCCATAGTTATGCCACAGTTGTGCCACAGTTGTGCCACAGTTGTGCCAGAGTTGTGCCTGAGTTGTGCCAGGGTTGTGCCAGAGTTGTGCCAGAGTTGTGCCAGACTTGTGCCAGAGTTGTACTAGAGTTGAGCCAGAGTTGTGCCAGAGTTGTGCCAGAGTTGTAGCAGAGTTGTGCCAGAGTTGTGCCAGAGTTGTGCTCGAGTTGTGCCAGAGTTGTGTCAGAGCTGTGCCAGAGTTGTGCCAGAGTTGTGCCAGGGATGTGCCAGAGTTGTGCCAGAGTTTTGCTAGACTGTGCCAGAGTTGTGCCAGAGTTGTGCCAGAGTCGTGCCATAGTTATGCCACAGTTGTGCCACAGTTGTGCCACAGTTGTGCCAGAGTTGTGCCTGAGTTGTGCCAGGGTTGTGCCAGAGTTGTGCCAGAGTTGTGCCAGACTTGTGCCAGAGTTGTACTAGAGTTGAGCCAGAGTTGTGCCAGAGTTGTGCCAGAGTTGTAGCAGAGTTGTGCCAGAGTTGTGCCAGAGTTGTGCTCGAGTTGTGCCAGAGTTGTGTCAGAGCTGTGCCAGAGTTGTGCCAGAGTTGTGCCAGGGATGTGCCAGAGTTGTGCCAGAGTTTTGCTAGACTGTGCCAGAGTTGTGCCAGAGTTGTGCCAGAGTTGTGACAGAGTTGTGCCAGAGTTGTGCCAGAGTTGTGCCAGAGTTGTGCCAGAGTTGTGCCAGAGATGTAGCAGAGTTGTGCAAGAGTTGTGCCAGAGTTGTGCCAGAGTTGTGCCAGAGTTATGCAAGAGTTGAGCCAGAGTTGTGCCAGAGTTGTGCCAGATTTGTGCCAGAGATGTGCCAGAGCTTTGCCAGAGTTGTGCCAGAGTTGTGCCAGAGTTCTGCTAGAGTTGCACCACAGTTGTGCCAGAGTTGTGCCGGAGTTTTGCCAGAGTTGTTCCAGGGTTGTGCCAGAGTTGTGCTAAAGTTGTGCCAGAAATGTCCCAGAGTTGTGCCAGATTTGTGCCAAATTTGTGCCAGAGTTGTGCCAGAGTTGTGCCAGAGTTGTGACAGAGTTGTGCCAGATTTGTGCCCGAGTTGTGCTATAGCTTTGTCAGAGCTCTGCCAGAGATAAGCCAGAGTTGTGCCAGAGTTATGCCAGAGGTGTGCCAAAGTTGTTCCATGGTTTGGTCAGAGCTGTGCCAAGGTTGTGCCATAGTTGTGCCAGAGATGTGCCAGAGTTGTGCCAGAGTTATGCAATAGTTGTGCCAGAGTTGTGCCGGACTTGTGCCGGAGTTGTTACAGAGTTGTGCCAGAGTTGTGCCAGAGGTGTGCCAGAGTTGTGCCAGAGTTGTGCGAGAGTTGTGCCAGAGTTGTGCCAGAGTCGTGCCAGAGTCATGCCAGAGTTGTGCCAGAGTTGTGCCAGCGTTGTGCCAGAGTTGTGCCAGAGTTATGCCAGAGGTGTGCCAAAGTTGTTCCATGGTTTGGTCAGAGCTGTGCCAAGGTTGTGCCATAGTTATGCCAGAGATGTGCCAGAGTTGTGCCAGAGTTATGCCAGAGGTGTGCCAAAGTTGTTCCATGGTTTGGTCAGAGCTGTGCCAAGGTTGTGCCATAGTTATGCCAGAGATGTGCCAGAGTTGTGCCAGAGTTATGCCAGAGGTGTGCCAAAGTTGTTCCATGGTTTGGTCAGAGCTGTGCCAAGGTTGTGCCATAGTTATGCCAGAGATGTGCCAGAGTTGTGCCAGAGTTATGCCAGAGGTGTGCCAAAGTTGTTCCATGGTTTGGTCAGAGCTGTGCCAAGGTTGTGCCATAGTTATGCCAGAGATGTGCCAGAGTTGTGCCAGAGTTATGCCAGAGGTGTGCCAAAGTTGTTCCATGGTTTGGTCAGAGCTGTGCCAAGGTTGTGCCATAGTTATGCCAGAGATGTGCCAGAGTTGTGCCAGAGTTATGCCAGAGGTGTGCCAAAGTTGTTCCATGGTTTGGTCAGAGCTGTGCCAAGGTTGTGCCATAGTTATGCCAGAGATGTGCCAGAGTTGTGCCAGAGTTATGCCAGAGGTGTGCCAAAGTTGTTCCATGGTTTGGTCAGAGCTGTGCCAAGGTTGTGCCATAGTTATGCCAGAGATGTGCCAGAGTTGTGCCAGAGTTATGCCAGAGGTGTGCCAAAGTTGTTCCATGGTTTGGTCAGAGCTGTGCCAAGGTTGTGCCATAGTTATGCCAGAGATGTGCCAGAGTTGTGCCAGAGTTATGCCAGAGGTGTGCCAAAGTTGTTCCATGGTTTGGTCAGAGCTGTGCCAAGGTTGTGCCATAGTTATGCCAGAGATGTGCCAGAGTTGTGCCAGAGTTATGCCAGAGGTGTGCCAAAGTTGTTCCATGGTTTGGTCAGAGCTGTGCCAAGGTTGTGCCATAGTTATGCCAGAGATGTGCCAGAGTTGTGCCAGAGTTATGCCAGAGGTGTGCCAAAGTTGTTCCATGGTTTGGTCAGAGCTGTGCCAAGGTTGTGCCATAGTTATGCCAGAGATGTGCCAGAGTTGTGCCAGAGTTATGCCAGAGGTGTGCCAAAGTTGTTCCATGGTTTGGTCAGAGCTGTGCCAAGGTTGTGCCATAGTTATGCCAGAGATGTGCCAGAGTTGTGCCAGAGTTATGCCAGAGGTGTGCCAAAGTTGTTCCATGGTTTGGTCAGAGCTGTGCCAAGGTTGTGCCATAGTTATGCCAGAGATGTGCCAGAGTTGTGCCAGAGTTATGCCAGAGGTGTGCCAAAGTTGTTCCATGGTTTGGTCAGAGCTGTGCCAAGGTTGTGCCATAGTTATGCCAGAGATGTGCCAGAGTTGTGCCAGAGTTATGCCAGAGGTGTGCCAAAGTTGTTCCATGGTTTGGTCAGAGCTGTGCCAAGGTTGTGCCATAGTTATGCCAGAGATGTGCCAGAGTTGTGCCAGAGTTATGCCAGAGGTGTGCCAAAGTTGTTCCATGGTTTGGTCAGAGCTGTGCCAAGGTTGTGCCATAGTTATGCCAGAGATGTGCCAGAGTTGTGCCAGAGTTATGCCAGAGGTGTGCCAAAGTTGTTCCATGGTTTGGTCAGAGCTGTGCCAAGGTTGTGCCATAGTTATGCCAGAGATGTGCCAGAGTTGTGCCAGAGTTATGCCAGAGGTGTGCCAAAGTTGTTCCATGGTTTGGTCAGAGCTGTGCCAAGGTTGTGCCATAGTTATGCCAGAGATGTGCCAGAGTTGTGCCAGAGTTATGCCAGAGGTGTGCCAAAGTTGTTCCATGGTTTGGTCAGAGCTGTGCCAAGGTTGTGCCATAGTTATGCCAGAGATGTGCCAGAGTTGTGCCAGAGTTATGCCAGAGTTGTGCCAGAGTTGTGCCAGAGTTGTGCCAGAGTTGTGCCAGAGTTGTGCCAGAGTTGTGCCAGAGTTGTGCCAGAGTTGTGCCAGAGTTGTACCAGAGTTGTGCCAGATTTGTGCCAGAGTTGTGCTAGAGTTTTGTAAGAGCTGTGCCAAAGTTGTGCCAGAGTTGTGCCAGAGTTGTGCCAGAGTTGTGCCAGAGTTGTGCCAGAGTTGTGCCAGAGTTCTGCTAGAGTTGTGCCAACGTTGTGCCAGAGTTGTGTCAGAGTTGTGCCAGAGTTGTGCCAGAGTCGTGCCAGATTCGTGCCAGAGTTTGTCAGGATGATATCCGCATGGTGCGGTCTTGACGTTTGTCTGATCGTCTCTAATGGTTCACGTCTACTGTTTTTGGGCGAATCTGAGACTGAGCGTGAGCTTTTTGGTCGCCTCACGCTATGTGAGCAGGAATTTCGAGACAGTCAGTTTGCGAAGGGAATAACGTCGTTTTGCATTAGTTTTTAGAACATGGACATGATCACAACATTTATAGAGCTATTCATGAGATTTTCAACGCACCTAACTGCGCGTGATTTGGCCAAGCGTAGCTCAAGTTATGCTTGCCGAAGCGCAGGTCTCACCCACCACAGAAGCCTGACGCCGCCACTCGCCGTGGCGCCTTCATTCACATGCGAAGCGCCTTTCCCAAGGCGCATGTCCAATTGCACATGGTGTATGGATCCCCTGCACTGTTTCCATGCACCCTACCCACTTTTGGGTCGTGTTTGGTGATGGGGTGTGACGAGGTTCGAAACCTGTCCGCGGACCTGCAGTCAGAATTTTGACTAAGTCCCCGCGTAACAAAACGTACTCCTGAGTTTCGGACGCCGAGCCAGATTTTTGGCTAAGTCCCTCGGTAACAACCTGCACTACTGGATCAGGCGGATCATCCACCGGACGCCTCGGCAGGCCTATCGGAGCATTTTCTCCATATGGTATTTTTGTTACTCGGTCCGGTCGATTATCGACCGGATTTCGAGTCGCAGCCGGCTCCGAGAGCAGCTGCGCATATCCCAACTTTGGAAAGCCATATCTCCCTCGATACTTGTCCGATTCTAGCGAAACAACTTCCACCGGATTCAGCGACTCGTAACCTTTTAGGGGCAATTCTTTATTTTAGGATGCAAGCAAATGTCGAGTCGCCAGATCCGCCGTAGCTGCGTTACCATTTTCTGGCGGCTCGTCAGCGCCTCCCGGCGCCGCACTTGGGCATGCGGAGGGGCAATTTTTCAACATTCTCCCCTTTGTACTTCCATGCCCCCTGCTCCTGCTTGCTCTTGCTCATCTTCTGCTGTGCCCTCCAGCCCATCATAGCTGGTCATCCCAAGTCCGGCCACGCTCATCACGTGTCGGTCTGCGGGTTGCGCTTTGGTCAAGCAATCCGCAAGTATGTTGTGCGTGCTGCACTGCTGCAGCACCACCAGCCCCTTCTCAACCATGTCCCGTGCGTAGTGATAACACACGTTGATGTGCTTTGTCCTCCTGTGCTGCGTCGGGTTGTTGGTCTGCGAGATGGAGCCGGTGTTGTCCTCGTGCACCACGGTAGGCTCCAGCTGCGACACGCCCAGCTCCCCCAGCAACCGGCGGAGCCACACTGCCTCCTTGACCGCCTCGGCCAGCGCAATGTACTCAGCTTCCACTGTGGAGTTGGCGACGCAGTCCTGCTTCCTGCTGCACCACGAGACCGCTACACCAGCGAGGAAGAACACGTAGCCGGATGTGCACTTCCGCTTGTCCACATCGCCAGCGTAGTCTGCATCCGTGTAGCAGACCAGACACAAAGGGTCCGCCCGCCCTTTGCCCTCGAACCTCAGGCGCGCGTGCCGCGTCGCCTGCAGGTAGCTGAGGATGCGCTTGACCGCCTGCCAATGTAGTGGCCCTGGATCGGCCACATACCTGCTCACTTGGCCCACCGCGTAGGCCAGGTCCGGTCGAGTCGCCACCATGGCGTACATGAGGCTGCCCACCGCCGATTGGTAAGGCACCCCTGCCATATCCTCCCGCTCTTCTTTTGTTTGCGGCGCCATTGCCGCACTCAGTTCATAGGTCGTGGAGACAGGACTGCACACTGGTATGCAGTCCTCCATGCCGTACCGCTTCAGCACCTCGGCCACATATTTGGCCTGCCCAAGCTCAAGCGTGCGCGCCCTCCGGTTCTGCGTAATGCTCACCCCGAGGTAGAACTCCAGCTCCCCTATGTCCGACATCTAGAACCTGCTGCGCAGCTGCTCTTTCAGCTGCTGTAGGCTCGGCAGGTCTGAGGAGCACAAGATCAGATTGTCCATGTAAAGTGTGACAATCTGATGGAGCTTCTTGCTGTGCCGCACGTACACACTGTGATCTACCTCACAGCGCTTGAAGCCAAGTTGTGCCATGAAGCTGTCCATCTATTGGTACCAGCATCTGGGCGATTGTTTTAGCCCGCACAAGGACTTCCGCAGCTTGCACACCTTGCCCTCTGGCGCCTCCACCCCCTCCGGCACCTCCATGTAGATTTCCTTGTCGATGATGCCGTTGAGGAAGGCCGTCTTTAAGTCAATTTAGTGGAGCTCCATGTCCTTCGTGGCTGCCACCGCAAGGATCGCCCGGATGCTTGTGAACTTGGCGACGGGGGCGAACGTCTCATCGTAGTGCTCGCCCTTGCGCTGTGCGTACCCCTTCGCCACGAGCCGCGCCTTGTACTTGTCAACCACACCTTCCTTTGTGAACTTGGTCTTGAAGACCCACTTGGAGCCGATGACCTTGGCGTCTTTCGGCCTGTGAACCAGCTGCCACGTGTCATTTTCAGCAATGGACGCCAACTCTGACTTGATGGCGGCGTCCCACTGCTTTCCTTTGGGCCTTGCAAGCGCCTCTTGCACGGTCGTTGGCTCCGTTGATGCAGCCAGCATGCACCGCGTCATGCCAATCCATCGACCGGTGCCTGCGTCAAAACGCTTCCCCGCTCTCCGCTGCCTCCCGCTACGGCGCGGTAGTCTTGGCAGCGTCTCTTCGCTCTGCTGCGATCCTTCCGACTCAGCACGCTCCAGTGAATCATCGACCGGACGGCTTCCCGAGGATTCTTCGCGCTCCGGTGAACCATCAACCGGACGAGCGGCGCGTCCGGAGGATTTTTCTCCGACGCCCGACGCGAACTCAGCCGGGAATGCGCGCTTCGGCACCCGCGGTGCCTCCTTCGACGGATCATTCCGCCAGATCTCCAGCCCAGCTACATCATCGTTGGAGTCCTCCGCGTCAGCTGTTGCACCTGCTGCACCGCCGCGCTCCGACGCCACATCATCGACCTCCGCGTCCGCCGGCTCCTCCTCGTAGTCAAGGAGCTGGAACCACTCCCCCTGTTTTGGAGTGTTCCCGACGCTCATGTCGTTGCTGCTGCTGCTGAAGCTTTGCTGCTCGTCAAACTCGACGTCACGACTGCGGATGATCTCTTGCATGCGCGGGTCCCAGAGCCGATACGCCTTTTGCGCGCTCTCATAGCCTAGGAACAAGCACGGCTTCGTCCGCGATTCCAGCTTGCTGTCGCGTCGTTGCGCCGCCTACACCATCGCGTGCGCCTTGCACCTGAACACCTTCAGGTGCGCCACGTTTGGCTTGCGCCCGCTCCAAACCTCCTGCGGCGTCTTCTAGCCGTCCTTACCCTTCAGCACCGCTGTTGGGGTGAGGTTGATGGTGTAGCTCGCTGTACGCACAGCCTCTGCCCAGAACCCTCGCGACAACCCCGCATCCACAAGCATGGTCCACACCATGTTGAGCAGCGTCTGGTTCGCCCGCTCCGCCACTCCGTTGGACTGTAGCGAGTACGGCGTAGTGGGTTCCCACTTGATGCCCTGCTGCTTCATCCACCCGCTACAGCCCATGTACTCTCTGCCATTGTTGCTGCGTAGCGCTCTGACCTTCCGGCCAGTCTGCCTCTCCACCGCTACGACGTACTCCTTCAGCCGATTAGGACCTTGCCTTTCCGCTTCATGAAGTACACGTAGAGCTTCCTGCTGCAGTCGTCAATGAAGGTGATGAAGTATCTGAAGCCGCCGTTTGACGGCGTTTTGACAGTCCACACACGTCGCTGTGCACGGCCTCCAGCAGGTCCTTTGTGCGAGCCGCGTTCTCGTTGAATGGCTTACGCCGCGCCTTGCCCAAAATGCAAGGCCTGCACTTTTTGTGTGCTGCTGCATCTCCTGCCGCGTCTGCACCGTCAATGACGAGGCTATGCACCATGTCGCGCTTCGCCATCTCCTTAACGGTTGCGGGCATCGAATGCCCCAACCGTCGATGCCAGAGCTCCAGATCAGCGCTTCCTCCCTTGGCCATGTTGACGACACGCTCCTGCAAATCTGCTGCATCGGATGCCGCGGAGACCACCTTGGTCTCCACGATGTAGAGACCGCCCTCGCGCTTTGCCTCCAGCACGACCTCGCCGTCTCTGTCGATGCGCACCACTGCGCCTTTCCTGCGGAAGAGCACCTCATACCCCTTGTCCGTCAAGCGGCTGACACTCAAAATGTCAGCCAGGCCGGGGACGTGCTGCACATCACGAATTGTGCACTGCTCCTTCTTACCGCCCACCACGACTTCCACCTCCACGTCGCCTTGGCCGGCCGCC
>SZWC01025293.1:22376-32631 GCA_023375785.1 Penium margaritaceum
CCGTCGGCAGCCCGAGCACCGAGGAGGCCTGCCGATGGAGCTGAGCGCATCGCCAGAGGGAGGAGGCTCCAGCGACTGGTGAGTGGGCCTTAGCGTGTGTCGGCTCCACCGAGGGACACTTCATCGGTGTCAAGTCTCGCCGTCAGTCATCTACACACCGATGCACACAAGCCGGGAGGACACAACAGAGTACAATGAGCGATGCACGAAAAACCAACACACCCCCATAACTCACAGGCGTAGTGCACATGTGCGGGCATAGACACAGCCAACGACCAAACTCCCCCAGGCCAAGCAGAGATGCAAGCAGGGACAGAGAGAGTCGCTCATGGACGCATACCGACTAAACTCACAGCCTTTTTGAACGAGTCGCGCTTCAGTGCCTTGGTCAAGAAGTCAGCCAACTGCTGTGCTATCTCAACCCAAATAATGCTGACGTTGCTGTCATGCAACAACGAACGCATATACTAATATTCAACATTGATGTGCTTTGTGCGTGTGTGATGCACGCCGTCATTGTCAGCTATGGCCATGGCACTCTCATTGTCACAGTCCAACGTGATGGATGCGACGGACTGACGCAACTCGGACAACAGACGACGTAACCACACACTTTCACACACGCCTCAGCCAAGAGCAACATACTCAGCCTCAGCAGTCCNGCAACAACGAACGCATATACTAACATTCAACATTGATGTGCTTTGTGCGTGTGTGATGCACGCCATCATTGTCAGCTATGGCCATGGCACTCTCATTGTCACAGTCCAACGTGATGGATGCGACGGACTGACGCAACTCGGACAACAGACGACGTAACCACACACTTTCACACACGCCTCAGCCAAGAGCAACATACTCAGCCTCAGCAGTCCTGCGTGGAATGCACCCCTACCTGCCAGTGCGCCAGGACAGAGCTGTGCCACCAATCATAAAGATCCAGCCTGTGCGACTCTTACCGTCTGGACTGTTGGCCCAGTCACTATCGGTGTAGCCTACCGCGACAACAGACACCTGACGGTGGAACATGAGACCTCGCCAAGGAGTTAAGACAACATAGCGCACTACTCGGATCGTGGCCTTGTAGTGGAGGTGACACGGCTCCTGAGAGAACTGGGCCAGGAGGTTGACAGCAAACGCGATGTCTGGGCGCGTCATCATCGCCAGGAACATCAGTGACCCGATGACTCACAGGTAAGTGGTCACGTCAACTGGCTCCCCCACAACGGCTGGATTAGGACTCTTCAGCTTTGCTTGGCCATCGGGTGACATGGGTGAGGATGCGCTCGGCACGAGTGGCAGGTCCTCCACAAAGCGGGTGGATAGTGTCTGCACAAAGGCGGCCTGGTGGATGTGCAGGATGCCCTGGGAGTGATCATGCTCAAGCTCCATGCCCAGGAAGACTCTGGCAGACCCAAGGTTCTTCATCTGGTAGGAGGCGTGCAGTAGATCCTTGACATGCTGGATGGTAGCTGTGTCTGGGGACGGAATGAGCAGATCATCGACGTAAACCAGAACAGCGGCGAAAGTCTGGCCTCGCGGACTGAAAAACATTGCGGGGTCAACGGTGCTACGCTGGAGCCCGCCATGAAGAAGTGTGCTGCTGATTTCTTGGTTCCAACACCAAGGCGACTGCTTCAGGCCATAGAGGGCCTTGCAAAGTCGCCAGACTCTCCCAGTGCCATCGTCGAAGCCTAGGCGCTGCACCATGTACAGCTCCTCACCCTCCAGTGAACCATGGAGATGTCGGGAAACGGCCCCCGGGTGGAGGCAGTTCCAACGTGGCCCGACGGGTCTACTGTGCATTCACGGCTATGTTTTGCGGGTGGTTCTGAGTCTAAGCGTGAGCTTTCTGGTCGCCTCACGCTATGTTTCTGGGAGTCAAAGGCATTTGCGAGACAGTCACTTTTGCGAAGGGAATAACGCGATTTTGCATTAGTTTTAGAACATGAACATGATCTATACATTTGTAGGGCTAGTCATGAGCTCTCCAACGCACCAAACCATGCGCGATTTGGATAACCGTAGCTTCCGCTACGTCAGTCGAAGCGCAGCACCCCAAACCAGCCGCTCACTCGGTGGCGCGTATCACGTCGCCCGCTGAGGCGCCTTCACACATCAAGGACCCATCAAAAATGCCATTCCGGAGGCGCAGATGTCCCTATGCGTAGTGGCGGCACCCCTTGCACCTTTGGGGTCTGTTTCGATGAGTTTATCATCGAGTTTGGTGATGGGGATTGATGTGGGTCGAAACCTGTTCTCGGACTTCGAGCCAGGATTTTTGGCTAAGTCCCTCAGTAACAAACTGCACTCCTGAAATCCGGCGGATCATCCACCGGACGCCTCGGCAGTCCTTCTGGAGCAAAATCCCCCGATGGCATTTTGTTACTCGCTCCGGTCAATTATTCACCGGAAGTCGAACCGCGGCCGGCTCCCAGAACCGCCACGCACACCCCAACTTGGGAAGCCCATATCTCCCTCGTTACTTGTCCGATTCCGGTGAAACAACTTTCACCGGATTCAACAACTTGTCAACTTTCAGGGGCAATCCTCCATTTTAGGATCCAAGCAATCCTCGAGTCGCCAGATCCGTCGACGAGGATTTTCCTCTCTCTGGCGGCTCGTCGGCGCCTCCCGGCGCCGCACTTGGGCATGGAGAGGGGCAAATCTTCAACAGGAGAAAAGTGTTGCTCATATCCATTTGATGCAGCTCCCACCAATGCTGGGCGACCAGACTGAAAACTGCCCGGCTAGTGGAGAATCGGCCAACTGGGGCAAAGATCAGGTTGTAATCAACCCCGGGAATCTGGGCAAACCCCTTGGATGTAAGGCGGGCCTTGTACTTGTCCAAGGACCCGTCGGGCTTCCACTTGCGCCGAAAGACCCACTTGGCACCGATGGCCTTCCGTCCTGGAGGAAGGTCGACGAGGTCATACACGTGGTGCTGTCGGATAGCGGCGAGCTCATCGGCGTAGGGAGCGTCCCAGTGTGCGGCCTCAAGAGAGGCTCGTGCCTCGCGTAGGGTGTCTGGGTCCTCCGGGCGTGCTGTGGAGCAGACTGAGAGAGCGTGTGCATCGCGAGCCCAAGGTGGGATGCGCTCGAGTGGAGTCACGACAGCGTACCGATGCTCATGATGAAGCATGGCATAGCCAAGTGCGGAGCACGGGTGAAGGTCTACAATGATGGTCGAGGTGGTCAGGCCGAGGGCCTTGGTGCCAGGATCCCCACTCACGACCGTGGGAGCGGAGGAGACAGGTGGAGCCACGGGGGCCGGTTGCGCCATGGAGCGTGGTGCGACGGTCTGTGTGCTCACTGACAGTCTGGGTCAGAGGCTACCACCTGGGCCACGCGTGTAGCGTGGCAGGGCAGGCAACGGCACTGAGTCCGCCGGGCTAATGGAGGCGGACGGGATTGCTGGCCGGGAGGGGCTCACGGATGCAACCGGGGCTATCGGCCTGGAGGGACCAGCTGACGTAACTGGAGCTGCTGGCCCGAAGGGACCAGCGGACGCGACTGGGAATGCTAGTCCACAGGGACCAACGGACGTGACTGGGACTGCCGGCGTGGAGGGACCAACGGACGTGACTCGGACTGCCGGCCTGGAGGGATCAGCGGACGCGGCGGGGCGGCCGGCTCGGAGGGATCAGCAAACGCGATTGGGCGGCCGGCCCGGAGGGATCAGCGAATGCGACTGGGGTTGCTGGCTCGGAGGGACCAGCAGATGCGTGTGGGGCTACTGGCCTGGAGGGACCAGCCGACGCGACTAGGGCTGATGGCCCAGAGGGACCAACGGACACGAGTGGGGGTGCTGGCCTGGAGAGACCAGCAGACTCGACTGGGGCTGCAAGCCCGGAGGGACTAGCGGACGCAAAAGGGGCTTCCGGCTTGGAGGGACTGAGGGATGTGTCACCCGGAAGCGGCAAGACGGAGGATGGACTCACCACTCCCCTACGCAACGGGATAGACACGGACGAGCCGGAGCGAATGAGGTTACCAGGAAAGAGGTCCTTGAAGAAGAGGGCATCCCGGGACTCAACGATGTAGTGCCGGATGGGATCCCAGAAGTGCCAGGCCTTGGACGGACAAGAGACACCGAGGAAAGTGCAGAGACATCCGCGAGGGGCGAGCTTGCCTCCCTGTTGTACGACGGGCAACCGCACAATGGCCACGCAGTCCCACACACGAGCCGAGCGGAGGTCAGCTCGCTGACCGCACCAATGCCGGTACGGTGTGGACTGGCGAGGAAGGGGACCGTGGGGAATCCGGTTCCAGACCCAGGTCATGTAGGCCATGGCTTCAAAATAGAAGCCATTGGAGAGGACAGACTCGACCCGCATGGTGTGGACGGCGTCGGCCATAGTACGGTTCCACCGTTCGGAGACACCGTTCTGGGCGGGTGTGTAAGGTACGGACGTCTCATGGCGAATGCCGCGGGAGGCAACAAAGGTCGTGGCCTCACCCAAGTACTCACCATCGCGATCAGAGGGAAAGCGGCGCACAGAGTGGCCACACTCGCCCTCCGTAAGGACAAGCCGGTCCTGGATGGCGTGGGCGACATCGCTCTTCTGCCGAAGGCATAAGACCCAGCGGTAGCGAGAATAGTCGTCCGTAAGGGTGAGGACGTAACGACTATGCTCGCCGACGGACTCGGTGGGGAGAGGACCCATGACGTCCGAATGGACAAGGTCCAGGGGGCGGACACACGGAAGGAGGACAAGGGATACGTGGACCGGTGCATCTTCCCCTGAGAGGAGTCAATGCACTCTGTTGAGCACGGGAGGGGAAAAGTCTCCGGGTCAAGGCCCTTGGCCGGCTAGGTGCGGAGCATGCTGTCTATGGCGGCAGAGTGGACGTGGCAGAGGCGGCGGTGCAAGAGGCGATTGTTCTTAGGAGAACGCGTACTTGTGACAAACACATGGCCTATGGCGGCCGATGGGGAGGAGATGGAAGGAGAGGAGGAGAGGCGTGGTACATACCAGAGGTTGCCACGGGCGGGGGCGTGCAGGACAACAAGGCCAGACGGACACAACGACACCGTGCCAACACCACGCGAGTACACAGCGTCCATGCTCATGCGGTCAAGGGTAGTGATGGATAGAAGGCTGAGCTCAAGACCAGGGACGAAGAGGACATCAGTCAGAAAGATGCCACTGGAGGGACCACGGAAACGAACGACGCCAACACCACGGACAGGCAACACCTTGCCAGAACCTGTCCGGACACCGGAAACATCACCTATAGGACCGAGCATACTATAGGCCTCACATTAGGCCGTCATGTGATGCGTGGCCCTGGAGTTGAAGATCCAAGTCTCAGCAGGGTCCTCGACCGGGGTTGCAAGATCACTAACGGTCACATGGTAGCAAGCAAAGGACGCGGACGCAGTGGAAGGAGGTGCGAATCGAGACTACCGATCATCAAGCCAAGCAACGTCGTCCTGGGAGGGGGTAGCGGAGACCATGAGAGATGACGAGACAGACAAGGAAACGGGACACGACCGTAGCTCAGTCTCAGTCATGCAGGGCTGGGCAGGGGGGCAGGAAGTGATGCAACTCGCACTTCCCTCTAGGGAGGAGGGCGAGGCAGGCCGAGCTGGAGAGCGATGAACTGCTCCAGTTGGCGCTCACGGGAGGACGGCATGGGAGTGTGAACGTAGTGCGGGGTGATGGCACCGGAGCCCGGGTAGAAGGATGACTGCACCGGCGCCGACAGCTGTGCCACTGGGGACGGCGGGACCGGCGAAGTAATTGGAGTGGTAGAGCTGCTAGACGAGGCCAAGGTGTCAGAGCCGGCGACAGCCACGACGGCAGAGGCGAGACGGCGCTCTCGCTGGCAACGCATGGTGGCGATGACGTGTGCCTCATCCATCGATAGAGAGCACGTGTACCACCTGTGCCCGGGCTGGCCACAGTTGTGGCAGAACGAGCCGCCAGCGCTGGACCTGGTCGACGACTCCTGCTGTAGCTGCTGCTGACCTTTGCCTTTCTTGTTCCGACGCTTTTTCTTCCCCAACGATGATGAGGTAGCCGAGGCAAGGGAGGCGATGGCCACGGAGGCGACGGCAGGGGAGGCAACGGCAAAGGAGGCGACGGCCTCCATGCGCTGGATTCGGGACTCCAAACGAGCTTCCTCAATGCAGAGGAAGAGAACGTATGCCCAGGGAATGAGGGTGCCCTGGGCCGCCATGGTGGAGAGAACGTCGTGAGGGTAGTAGACGAAGACGTCCACGTACGCTTCGGTGGCACCGCGCTTGAAAGTGAGGAGCGCGGCCAAAGGGGGTGGGGCAGAGGTCCCAAGGCGACGCAGGATGCCCTCCGCCCGCTGCCAGTAGGAGGTGACCGTCTCGGTCTCCCCCATGTGCAGGGAGTCGAACTCCCGCAGTAGGCGGCTAGTCTCAGTGTCACTGGACAGGCGATGGGGACGAGTAAGGACGTGCCACGTGGCTGCAGGGTCTGGGGTGGCGCCAGTGGTGAAGTTGCCTAAGAAGGGCTCGACGGCGAGGCGGGAAGCCGGAGGGGCAACAGGGACTACAGCCCGGACGGCATGACCAGGGTCATACAGATGGTCGGCCAGGGTGGCATCATACGGCAGGGTGTAGTATGCCCACAGGTCCTCACCCTGCGCCTAGATGCGGAAGCTGAGCTCCTAGCTCCGAAACTTCTCGCCAACCTGAAGCGACGGCTGCGGCGGCTCAAATTCCCTTTACTTGTGGCCGGCACCCAGAGTGGGGCCAAGGACGGAGGTCACTCTCTGCCGCTGGCGCTGAGTCTACTGCTGCACCAGGTATTGTGTGGCAACAGACACAGCTTGGCTGGCGTGCCCTGGAGGGGGAAATGATAGAGGCGCATTGGGGGCAGACTGAGAGACTGCCGATTGCAGTGCCGCAAGCTGCTGCGTCAGGGCGGCGAGCTGTTGCTGAAGAGCAGCGAAGAGATCAGGGTTGTCGTCAACGACGTCAGAGGGCTCCTGGCGTCGTTGCTCCTCCTACTGCTGTTGTTGCTGCTGCCGCTGTTGCTGCTACTGTTGTTGCTCTTGCTGCTGTTGCTACTACTCCTCCTCCTACTTCCGCTACTGGTGTTGCTCCTCTTACTGCTGCTACTGCTGCTCCTGCTGCTCCTTCTGCTCCTATCGATACTAGTGCTGCTGCTCTTGCTACTGCTACTGCTGCCGCTACTGCTGCTACTGCAGTCGTTGCAAGAAACGGGGGGTGGGGGTCCCCCCAATTGAGGAGGACCCCTCCCCTGTGGGGCTACCAGCCATGGTGTGAAGCCCCTCTTGTTATGCCTTTTTTTTTCTCTTTGTGGGGTGCTGACGTTAGCAGTGACGTCTCTTGAAAGCCAATGGACGTCCTGCCCACCCTTAGGATTAGTGCCCCCTTCCCTTGCCCCTTTTTTTGTGTGTTTTCTTTTTTTTGAAATGATGACGTCAGTAGTGGCATCAGTAGCGGGATACTGACGTCAGCTATGGCGGTTGTTGGGGCCACTGCTGCAGTTGTAGTTGCTGTTGCTGCTACTGCTGTTGTTTCTGCTGCTGCTGCTGCTGTTGTTGTTGCTATTGCTACTGTTGCTGCTGCATTTGTTGCCGCTGCTTCTACTGCGACTGCTGCTGCTGCTACTGTTGCGGCTACTGCTGCTGCTGCTACTGTTGTTGCGGCTACAATTGTAGCAGCACTTGCTACTTCTGCGGGCTGCTGCGGCTACTATGACTGTTGTAGGAGTGAAGGCAGTTGCTACAGCAGCAACAGCTAAGCAAGTGGGGTGGGGGATTTTTTGCTCTTGCATTTTTCTTCTTCCTTCTTCATCATCAGTCACAACGGGCAGTTGCCCGCTGTCAGCAAGCAACGGGCTGCTGCTCGCTGGCAGCGAGCTGCTGCTCGCTGGCAGTGGGCTGTTGCTTACTCACAACAGCAACAGCCGTTGCTGGCAGCTGCTTGCTACCGCTGCTGCTGCGGCTGGCTGCTGCTGCGGCCTACTGCTACGGCTACTGCAACCTGTTGCTGCTGCTACAAGCGGCTGCAACTGCTGCTTGTCAGTACTATTGCTCGCTGTTGTTGCGGGCTGCTGTTGCTGCAAGCTACTGCAACTGCTGCTTGCCGGTACTATTGCTCGCTGTTGTTGCGGGCTGCTACTGCTTTGAGCTGCTGCTGTTGACTACTGCTGCTGTTGACTGCTGCTGCTGCGAGCTGCTGCCGCGGGCTGCTGCTACTGCGGGCTACTGCTGTTGCAGGCTGCTGCTTGTGCTTGTTGTAGCTGCTGCACGCAGCTACTGCTGGCTGCTTCTGCCACTGCTCGCTGCCGTTGCCTACGGGTGCCGCTGCTACAAACTTCTACTACTGCGTGGTGGTGCAAGTTACTGCACCTGGGTGACGTTGGAGTGTACGTTGTCGCCCGCAGGTGTTGGACGCGGCCTGCCGCTCACCTCCTCGCGTCATGTGTGGGGGTCAGTGCTGCCGAAATATAATTGGTAGCATTTCCCCTGGCCAAGTGGCAGTGGGAAAAAATCTGACGCCACCACCAGGCAGGTCAATGCTGCTGGAAAAAATCCAGCAGCATTTCCCCTGTAGTGGCGCGTATGGGGATCCTCCGGCGTTGTCTGGCACCTGTACGCCAGTCTTCTGCTGCTGGTGTTACGCTCTTGCTCTGATACCAAACTAGAAACCAAGGCAGCAGGTTGGGGCAGCATGCGTTGTCGATGCAGCGTGCGGGCTTCCACGCTTGTTGCTTAAGTCTGCCGCCCCCTCAGTCGGCTGCTCTAGAGTCTAAGTTTGGAAGCTCTGGGTTTATCACTCAGAAACACGCGCGTCAGTGTTAGCACCGGAAAGCAGTTGAAAACTTGAAGTAAATGATTATGAATGAAGAATGAGCAACAATGGGAGACCCCTCCAAGTTCTAGCTCTCCCCCACTAGTGTAGAACTTGTTACTCAGCTAACCAGCCGATTAGAAAATAGTGCAAGGCCTATTTTCGGGCAGGCAGGGTTTTCTCGGTGAGCCCTTCCAGACGCCCGACGCCCAAAATCGAGGCGTCGTTCGTTTTGCTTGAAAACTGGACCGTACCATAATACGAACGTTGCAAATGCAGTTGTGCAGTCAGAGCCAGCTAGAAGTTATGGCTGCACAAACCCAGGCAGTTCCTACGACAGTCAACGATGGTAAACAGGACCATACAACAGGAGACATGGACCCTAGGCATCGCATGATGCTGCAGACGCAATGCCACAGTCAGACACAGCGCTTGGTGCATGCAGACATCATCTGTTGTGGCAGTGACCGCTGGCGGCCCGACCACCGAGGAGGCCTGCCCATGGAGCTGAGCGCATGGCCAGAGGGAGGAGGCTCCAACGATGGGTGAGTGGGCCTCAACGTGCGTCGGCTCCACCGAGGGATACTCCGGCGGGGTCAAGTCTCGTCGTTAGTCATTTGCACGCCGATGTACACAAGCCGGGAGGACACAACAAAGTACAATGAGAGATGCGCGAAAACCAACACGTACAGCTTCGACCATTCTCGCGAACCTTCGAACAAAAGTGTCACGACCTTTCGGTCGACTTCTTGACGACTCTCGACGAATTCAAACTTATGAAAGATGCATTCCGCATTTTCACTGTCGAGTCTCAAAGAACCCGGATTTCCTGGCGGACCTTCCCGAATCTGACCACTCACGATGCGGTTCCACACGCGTCGCTCAAAATCCAACCCAACGACACCAAGTATGCTTCATTCGTAACTTGTCACTTGTGTAGATATGTTCGGAAAAAAAAAATAACAAGTGGAAAGTTGCACACAAGGGTGCAATGGGTTACATAGTATACATAATCAATAAAGCAATAATAATTGGAATGACAAGAAAGAGGCATTCCGTATGCATGAATGAATGAAAACTAAAGGTAACATAATTGAATAATAAATTTGGATATTTCATGAAAGATTAAACGTGAAAGATTTTGTGACAATTTTGTGAAGGTTTTGAATGGATCATTATTCATGCATCTATCGTGAAGCAAGAATGAAGATGATTTTTGTGGTTTCTTTATTGGATGTGATATAGGAAGACATAGCTGCTGTAAGAAACAAAAAAATGATGTAAAGTAGTGAATTTTGTTTACCTATATGTATATAAACATATCCATATCCATATCCATATCCATGTCCATATCCATATCCATACCCGTATCCATATGTATATGTATATCCATATCCATATCCGTATCTATATCTACATCTATAGCTACATCTACATCTATATCTATATCTATAT
>SZWC01025294.1:6850-17028 GCA_023375785.1 Penium margaritaceum
GAACTTACAGCCTTCTTGAACGAGTCGCGCTTCAGTGCCTTGGTCAGGAAGTCAGCCAACTGCCGTGCTGTCTCAACACACACGATGCTGATGCTGCGGTCATGCAACAATGAACGCACATAGTGATACTCGACGTTGATGTGCTTTGTGCGTGTGTGATGCACGCCGTCATTGTCGGCGATGGCCATGGCACTCTCATTGTCACAATGCAGCGTGATGGATGCGACAGACTGGCGCAACTCAGACAGCAGACGACGCAACCACACACTCTCACACGCGCCTGATCCAAGAGCCACGTACTCAGCCTCAGCGGTGCTGCGTGCAATGCACCCCTGCTTGCCACGGCGCCAGGACACAGCCGTGCCGCCAATCAGAAAGATCCAGCCTGTGCGACTCTTACCGTCCGGGCTGCCGGCCCAGTCGCTGTCGGTGTAGCCCACTGCGACAACGGACGGTTGACGGCGGAACATGAGACCTCTCCGAGGAGTCGAGACGACATAGCGCAGTACTCGGATCGCTGCCTCGTGGTGGAGGTGACGCGGCTCTTGAGAAAACTGGGCCAGGAGGTTGACGGCGAACGCGATGTCTGGACGCGTCGTCGTCGCCTGGAACATCAATGACCCGATGACTCGCAGGTACGCGGTCACGTCAACTGGCACCCCACAACAGCTGGGTCAAGACTCTTCACCTTCTTCTGGCCATCGGTCGACATGGGTGAGGATGCGCTCGGTACGAGTGGCAGGTCCTCGGCGAAGCGAGTGGACAGAGTCTACACATAAGCAGCCTGATGGACATGGAGAATGCCCTGGGAGCGATCATGCTCGAGCTCCATGCCCAGGAAGACACGGGCAGACCTGAGATCCTTCATCTGGTAGGTGGCGTGCAGTAGTTCCTTGATGCGCTGGATGGCAGCCGTGTCTGGCGACGCAATGAGGAGGTCGTTGACGTACACCAGAACAACAGCGAAGGTCTGGCCTCGCGGACTGACAAATAGTGCAGGGTCTGCGGTGTTGCGCTAGAGCCCACCACGAAGGAGCGTGCTGCTGATCTCCTGGTTCCAGCACCGAGGCGACTGCTTCAGGCCATAGATGGCCTTACGCAGGCGCCACACTCTCCCGGTGCCATCGTCGAAGCCTGGTGGCTGCACCATGTAAAGCTCCTCACCCTCCAGTGAACCATGGAGAAAAGCGTTGCTCACATCCATCTGATGCAGCTCCCACCCATGCTGGGCGACCAGGCTGAAGAGCGCCCGGCTGGTGGAGAACCGGCCAACTGGGGCAAAGATCTGGTCATAGTCGACCCCAGGGACCTGGGCAAACCCATTTGCAGNTCCTCCGGGCGTGCTGTGGAGCGAAC
Organism: Penium margaritaceum; assembly: GCA_023375785.1. Lineage (NCBI taxonomy): Eukaryota > Viridiplantae > Streptophyta > Zygnematophyceae > Desmidiales > Peniaceae > Penium > Penium margaritaceum. The sequence continues at coordinate 8,207 of SZWC01025294.1, forward strand.
TGAGAGAGCATGTGCCTCTCGCGCCCCAGGTGGGATGCGCGCAAGGGCAGCCACGACAGCGTGCCGATGCTCGTGATGGAGCATGGCGTAGCCCAATGCGGAGCCCGGGTGTAGATCTGCAATGATGGCCGCGGTGGTCAGGCCCAGGGATTTGGTGCCAGGGTCCCCACTCACGACCGTGGGAGTGGAGGAGGCACGTGGAGCCACGGGGGGTCGAGGCGCCACCGAGCGCGGTGCGACGGTCTTCACGCTCACCGACGTCCTGGGTCGGAGGCTGCCGCCGGGGCCACGTGTGTAGCGTGGCAAGGCGTGCGACGACGCTGAGTTTGATGGGCTAGTGGAGACGACTGGGGCTGTCGGCCCGGAGAGATCCGCACACACGACTGGGGAGGCTGGCCCGGAGGGACCAGCGGGCGCGACTGGGGAGGCTGGCCCGGAGGGACCAGCAGACGCGACAGTGACAGCTGACCCGGAGGGACCAGCAGACGCGACAGGGACAGCTGGCCCAGAGGGACCAGCGGACGCGGCTAGGGCAGCTGGCCCGGAGGGACCAGCGGACGCGACTGGGACAGCTGGCCCGGGGGGACCAGCGGACGCGGCTGGGGCAGCTGGACCGGAGGGACCAGCGGACGCGACTGGGACAGCTGGCCCGGAGGGACCAGCGGACGCGGCTGGGGAGGCTGGCCCGGAGGGACCAGCAGACGCGACTGGGACAGCTGGCCCGCAGGGACCAGCGGACGCGGCTGGGGAGGCTGGCCCGGAGGGACCAGCAGACGCGACTGGGACAGCTGGCCCGCAGGGACCAGCGGACGCGGCTGGGGAGGCTGGCCCGGAGGGACCAGCAGACGCGACTGGGATAGCTGGCCCGGAGGGACCAGCGGATGCGGCTGGGGAGGCTGGCCCGGAGGGACAAGCAGACGAGACTGGGACAACTGGCCCGGAGGGACCAAGGAATGTGTCACCCGGACGCGGTAGGACGGAGGACGGACTCACCACTCCCCCACGCGACGGGATAGACACAGACGAGCCGGAGCGAATGAGGTCACGAGGAAACAGGTCCTCGAAGAAGAGGGCATCCCGGGACTCGACGATGCAGTGCCGGGAGGGGTCCCAGAAGCGCCAGGCCTTGGACTGACGAGAGACACCGAGGAAGGTGCAGGGACGGCCGCGGGGGGCGAGCTTGCCGCCCTGCTGCGGGGCGGGCAGCCAGACAATGGCGACACAACCCTAGACGCGAGCAGGGCGGAGGTCAGCGCGCTGACCGCACCAATGCTGGTACGGGGTGGACTGACGGGGAAGGGGACCGTGGGGAATCCGGTTCCAGACCCANCCATGTACTCGCCACCGCGATCGGAGCGAAAGCGGCGAAGGGAGCGGCCACACGCACGCTCGGCGAGGACAAGCCAGTCCTGGATGGCCCGGGCGATATCGCTCTTCTGCCTAAGACAGAAGACCCAGCGATAGCGAGAGTAGTCGTCTGTGAGGGTGAGTACATAGCGGCCATGCTCGCCGACCGACTCGGTGGGGAGAGGGCCCATGACATCCGAGTGGACAAGGTCGAGGGGGGCGGATGCACGAGAGGCAGACAAGGGGTACGTAGACCGGTGCATCTTCCCCTGAGCGCAGTCAATCCACTCTTTGGGGCATGGGAGAGGGAAAGTCTCCGGGTCAAGGCCCGAGACAGGCTGGGTGCGAAGCATGCTGTCCACAGCAACAGAGTAGACGTGGCAGAGGCGGCGGTGCAAGAGGCGGGTGTGCTGAGGAGAAAGCATGCTGGTGACGAGCACATGGCCTGTGGCGGCCGACAAGGAGGAGACGGGAGAAGAAGAGGAGAGACAGGGAACATGCCACAGGTTGCCACGGGCGGTGGCGTGCAGGACGACAAGACCAGACGGACGCAACGACACAGTGCCAACACCACGCGAGTGCACGACATCCATGCTCATGCGGTCAAAGGCAGTCATGGATAGGAGGCTGAGCTCGACACCAGGGACGAAGAGGACATCGGTCAGAAAGACGTCAACGGCAGGACCACGAAAACGAACGACGCCAACACCACGGACAGGTAACACCTGCCCGGAACCTGTCCGGACACCGGAGACATCGCCGACGGGACCAAGCATACTGAAGGCCTCACGAGAGGCCGTCATGTGATGCGTGGCCCCGGAGTCGATGATCAAGGTCTCAGCAGGATCCTGGACCGGGATCGCTAGATCGCTCACGGTCACATGGCAGCAGGCGAGGGACGCAGACGCGGTGGACGGAAGCGCGAAACGGGACTGCCAATCGTCAAGCCAAGCAATATCATCAAGGAGAGGGGCGGATGAAACCACGGGCGACGATGAGACAGACGATGAAACGGGACATGACCGCAGCTCAGTCTCAGTCATGCAGGGCTGAGTAGCAGAGAAGGAGGTGATGCAACTCGCACTTCCCTGGGGAGGAGGGTGAGGCAGGCCGAGCTGGAGAGCGATGAACTGCTCCAGCTGACGCTCACGGGAGGAGGGCCCGGGAGTGTAGACGAAGTGCGGAGTGACGGCGCCGGAGCCCGGGTAGTAGGAGAGCTGCGCTGGTGAAGGAAGCGGGGGCGCCGACGGCTGCGGGTAGTGCTGCTACGGCGCGGGTGTCTGCGGGACAGGCGGTGCTGCCGGAGTGGCAGCGCCGCTGGACGGGGTCAAAGTGGTCGGGCCAGCAACGGCGACGGCAGCAGAGGCGAGGCGTCGCTCCCGCTGGCGTCGCATGGTAGCGACGATGCGCGCCTCGTCCGTCGGGATAGGGCACGTGTACCATCCATGCCCGGGCTGACCACAGTTGTGGCAAACGGAGCCACCACCGCTGGAACCTGTCGACGACTGCTGCTGCTGCTGCTGCGGCTGACCCTTGCCTTTCTTAGTCCGGTTCTTCTTCTTCTTCCCCGACGACGATGAGGCTGCTCCGACGGGGGAGGCGACGGCCACGGAGGCAACGGCAGGGGAGGCGACAGCGGGGGAGGCGACGGCAGGGGATGCAAGCGCCTCTGTACGATGGAGCTGGGACTCCTGGNGCGCCGCGCTTTATGGTGAGGAGCGCAGACAGAGGGGGCGGAGCAGATGTGCCGAGACGACGGAGGATGTCCTCCGCCCACTGCCAGTAGGCAGTGACCGTCTCAGTCTCCCCCATGTGCAGGGAGTTGAAATCCCGGAGCAGACGGCTGATCTCAGCAACGCTGGACAGGCGATGGGGCCTGGTGAGGACGTGCCAGGCGGCTGCAGGGTCTGGGATGGCGCCAGCCGTGACGTCGCCGAGGAAAGGTTCTAAGGCCAGGCGGGAAGCTGGAGGGGCGACTGAGACAAGAGCACGGGCGGCGCGACCAGCGTCATACAACTGGTCGGCCTGGGTGGAGTCATAAGGGAGGGTGTAGTATGCCCACAGACCCTCACCCTGCGCCCAGATCCGGAAGCTAAGTTCCCAGCTTCGGAACTACTCGCCGGCTTGAAGCGACGGTGGCGGCGTCTCAAAGTCCTTCTGCCTGCGGCCGGCACCCGGAGTGGGGCCAAGGACGGAAGTGATTGTCTGCCGCTGACGTTGAGTCTGCTGTTGTGCCAGGTAGTACGTGGCAGCAGACACAGCTGGGCTGGCGTGCCCTGGAGGTATGAAGGACGGTAGCGCGCTGGTGGCGGTGTGGGAGGCGACTGGTTGCAGCGCCGCAAGCTGCTGGGTCAAGGCGGCGAGTTGTTGCTGAAGAGCAGCAAGCGGGTCAGGGGTGCCGCCAACGTTACCCGTGAGCTGCTGCTGCTGCTGCAGCTGTAGAGGCGGCGGCTGTTGCTGCTGCAGAGGCGGTGGCTACTGCTGTATGGACGGCGGCTGCTGCTGTATGGGCGGCGGCTGCTGCTGCTGCTGTAGTGGTGGCGGCTGCTGCTGTAGAGGCGGCGGCTGCTGCTGTTGCAGCGGCGGCGGCTGGTGCTGGATGGGCGGCGGCTGCTGCTGCAGCGGCGGTGGCGGCTGCTGCTGTGGAGGCGGCGGCTGCTGCTGCTGCAGTGGCGGCAGCTGCTGTTGCAGAGGTGGTGGCTGCTACTGCTGCAATGGCGGCGGCGGTTGGTTCTGCAGCGGCGGCGACGGCAGCTGTTGATCATGCGGCGGCGGCGGCGGCGGCTGCTGTTGCTGCAGCGGCGGCGGGTGCTGCTGCTGCTGCTGGTGCTGCAGGAATCGCTGCAAGAAAGGAGGGGTAGGGGTCCCCCCATCAGAGGAGAACCCCCCTCGTTAGGACTATAAGCCATGCCTTGGTGTCCTCTCCTTTCCCATTTTTTTCTTTTTTTTTCTCTTTGTGTTGTTGTCTTTGTGTTGAGGCTTCAACAAGGGGTTGGGGGAGTAGGGAATCTACCCACTCCTCTAGGCTTCCCCTTTTCCCCTTTCACCCTCCCCCTGGTTTTTTTTTGTTGATGATGTCAGCAGTGACGTCAGCAATGATGTCAGTAGAGAGGTGCTGACGTCAGCAGCGGCGAATGTAGGGACCGCCGCTGCTGCTGTTGGTGCTGATGTTGCTGCAGCTGCTGCTGCTGCTGCTGCTGCTGTTGTTGCTGCTGTTGCTGGTGCTACTGCTGCTGCTACTGCTGCTGCTCCTGTTGCTGCTGCTACTGCTGCTGCTGCTGCTGTTGCTGCTGCTGCTGCTGCTACTGCTGCTGCAGCTGCTGCTGTGGGTGCTGCAGCTGCTACTGCGGGTGCTGCAGCTGCTGCTGCTCGTGCTGTGAGCTACAGCAGTTGCTGTGGCTGCTGCTGCTGCAGCAGCAAGCTGCTGTACCTCACTGTTGTAGCTGAATGCTGCTGCAGCTGCTGCGTGCTGCAGCAGCTGCTCGCTGCAGCTACAGGCTGCTGCAGCGAGCTGCGGTGGTGGGGGAATTTTTTTTGTTGCCTTTTTTTTTTTCTTTGTCACAACGGGCAGCAACCCGCTGTCTGCTGCGAGCAGCGGGCTGCTGCTCGCACAGCAGCAGCGAGCTGCTGCTCGCTGGCAGCAGCGGGCTGCTGCTCGTTGCTTGCTTGCTGCGAGCAGCGGGCAGCAGCAGCTGCGGCTGGCAGCTGCTGCTTGCAGCCGCGGCTGGCAGCTGCTGCTTGCAGCTGCTACTGCTGCTGCAGCTGGAGGCTGCTGCGGCTCGCTGTAGCAGCTGCTGCAGCCCGCTGCTGCTGCTGTACGCTGTTGCAACTGCTGCGTGCTGCGGCTGCTGCCTGCTGCTGCTGCGGGCTACTGCTGCTGCTGCACGCTGCTACTGCTGCTGCTGCACGCTGCTGCTTCTGCTACTGCAAGCTGCTGCTACTGCGGGCTGCTGCTGTTGCTGCTGCCGCTGCACTGCGAGCTGCTGCTACTGCGAGCTGCTGCTGCTGCTGCTTTGAGCTGTTGCTGCTGCGTGCTACTGTGAGCTGCTGCTTCTGCCTGCTGCTGCTGGTGGTGCCAGTCACTGCACCTGGGTGGCGTCCTCGCATGCGTCGTCGCCCACAGGGGTCAGACGCCGCCTACCGCTCACCTCCTCGCGTCACGCGTGAAGGTCAATGCTGCCGAATAAATTTCGACAGCATTTCCCCTGGCCCAGTGGCCGTGGGAAAAATTCTGACGCCGCCACCAGGAGGGTCAATGCTGCCGGAAAAAGTCCGGCAGCATTTCCCCTGCACTGGCGCGTATGGGGGTCCGCCGGCGTTGTCTGGCACCTGTTCGCCAGTCTTCTGCTGCTGCTGCTACGCTCTGGCTCTGATACCAAAAAGGAAACTATGCAGCACGTTGGGGCAGCAGCGTTGTTGATGCAGCGTGCGGGCTTCCACGCTCGTTGCTTAGGTCAGCTGCCCCCTCAGTCTGCTGCTCTAGAGTCCAAGTCTGGAAGCTCTGGGTTTTGTTACTCAGAAGCGCGCGCGCCAGAGTTAGCGCCAGAAAGCAGCTGAAAACTGACAATGACTGATTAGGAATGAAGAATGAACAACAATGGGAGACCCCTCCAAGTTCTAGGCCCCCCCCAGCTCTGTAGAGCTTGTTACTCAGTTCAACAGCCAATCAGAAAATAGCTCAGTTCAGGCTGGCAGGTTTTCTCGGTGAGGCCTGCCAGGCAGCCGACAGCCCAAAACCCGGGCGTCGTCCGTTTTGCCTGAAAACTGGACCATACCANAAGTCTGGAAGCTCTGGGTTTTGTTACTCAGAAGCGCGCGCGCCAGAGTTAGCGCCAGAAAGCAGCTGAAAACTGACAATGACTGATTAGGAATGAAGAATGAACAACAATGGGAGACCCCTCCAAAGTTCTAGGCCCCCCCCAGCTCTGTAGAGCTTGTTACTCAGTTCAACAGCCAATCAGAAAATAGCTCAGTTCAGGCTGGCAGGTTTTCTCGGTGAGGCCTGCCAGGCAGCCGACAGCCCAAAACCCGGGCGTCGTCCGTTTTGCCTGAAAACTGGACCATACCATAATACCGCCGCTGCGAACGCAGCCGTGCAATCAAAATCTGCTAGAAAAATAGTAGCAAGGAGTTATGGCAGCCTAAACCCAGATAGTGCCCAAAACGGTTTATGCTGCCAAACAGGGCCATGCAACATGCAACTGGGACCCTAGGCAGTGCATGACAATGCAGACGCGACGGGACACGCTGGACGCATGCAAGCAGCAAATGCGGAGTCAATGACCGCCAGCAGCACGACCGCCGAGGAGGCCTGCCGATGGAGCTGAGCGCGTTGCCTGAGAGAGGAGGCTCCAGCGAACTGCGAGAAGACCTCAGCGTGCGTCGGCTCCACCAGACGACACTCCATCAGCGTCGAGTCTCGCCATCAGTCATCTGCACGCCGATGTACACAAGCCGGGAGGACACAACAGAGCACAATGAGAGATGCGAGAAAAAACCAACATGAGATCACGCGGAGTACCAGATAGAGTGAAGAACGTAACTCAAAAGTGAGTCACTGCGAGTAACAGGCTCGCGTAGTCATCCACGCCGGGGGAGCGAGCGAGCGTGCAGCGAGCTCGCTTTCGCTTGCTCCCTTCGAACCTGTGGATCGAACCACAACCTGATGCCTGGAATTTCTCACCCGGAGTGCTTCCCCGACTACTCAACAACCAAATAGGGCTAACCGACTACTCGCCAACACACATGCTGAACCTGCAAGTGAGCAATATCACGTATATTTGAGTAGTGAGCGCACGTGGGCCCGGTGATGTCTGCTAGTCTTCTGGCTGAGGCAGGTGGACCGGCGAGAGCATAAGCCAGGAGCAAGGACCTCCTCTTGTCAGTCACCTGCACAGGTGTGGTAGGTGTGCAGTAAGGCCAGAGGTCACAATGTAGCACTGACACAGAAACCAACAGGCTGCGTGCGTGCCAGCATACGTGCATCACTGCGTGCATGCNGTGCCTGCGTGTGTGCCTGCATGTGTGCCTGCATGTGTTCCTATGTGTGCCCTCATGCAAGCCTGCCTGCATGCATGCCTGCGTGCCTGCCTGCAACCAAGCCTGTGTGCGTGCCTGCATGCGTGCCTGTGTGCCTACCAGCGTACGTGCTTACATGCATACATACATGCCTGCATTTGTGCATGCCAGTGCGCATGCCTGCGCACATGCCTGCATACATCCTTGTACACATGTGCACAGCCTTGCCTGGGTGAGTGCCTGCATGGATTCCTGCCAGCGTGCCCGCTTGTGTGCCTGACTACACATGTGCCTGTGCACTTGCCTGCATGCCTGAACGCCTGCGTTCAAATAGGTGTGGGTGAACGCACGTGTCTGCACGTGGGCTTGCAAAGTTCATGAGCACATGCAGCATCCAAGGTACATGTATGCATGCCCGAAGGAGGCTTGGGCTGGGGGGAACGAGGGGAGACGAAGGGAGAAGGGACAATCTTAATACCCATACACCACATACTGTACAGGGAAAATGCCACAGGCAATGGCTACCTCATAGCCAGCTGCTGCCACCAAAACTCACGGCTAGTGCTATCAGGGCAACCTATGCGTGTCTTGCTACATCTGTCGGATTTAGAAGGCCGCGAACTTGCAGTTGGCGGACATGATGCCAGTGGTCTCGTAGTCTTCCGTGGAGCCCTCCAAGAAGCCCTTACCGGACTTGCCGTCCGCCACAATGGGGCCATGGAGCAGCTCCGAAATCTGCGAGTACTTGAGCGCCTTTGCAGCCTGCTCGACCGTTTCACGGTACGTCTGCCCCAGTACGCCATGTATGGCGTCCGTGGTGGTGATGTCGTTGATGCCAATGTTGAAGTGCGCCTCGGCGTCGTCGGGGCGCTGCAGCTTCGCGTGCGCCACGCGCATGCTCAGGGCCATATCCACCAAGCCGTCGATCTTCAGCGAGAAGCGGTCCAGGTCGTACGGTCCCTTCTTAGACGTGCCAAGGAACTTGAACGTCATTCCATGCGACGACACAGTGTTCGGGTTGCCCTCCACGGATGGCACAGGAACGTCCGCACCGTCAACGGACACGGAGGCCAAGAAGCCGTCCTCGCCGCGCTCCACGCGCTTGCCCGTGCGCGCCTCCAGATGCAGGGAATGCTGCTTGCCCGAGCCCTCCTCCCTCCAGAGGACGGCCACCTCCTTGATCCAGGACCGGATGCCGTTGTGCTCCGCTGCGGCAGGAGACTCGTCCTTGTAGCCGGACAGCCGCACGTTGATGTGGAGCCGCGAATCGGTGGACAGGCAGAAGCTCTTGTCCAGCTCGCCGTTGAAGTCGAAGCGCGTGCCCTGCGCGCCCACGAAGTGCGGGTCGTCGTTCACGCTGGCGTTGCCGTTGCACATGCCGCCCACCCAGCTGGGCATGTACTTCGGGCTGAACGCATCGCCCCGCTCCACTTGCGACGTGTGCGTGCCACTGGGCG
>SZWC01025294.1:19376-32320 GCA_023375785.1 Penium margaritaceum
CTTTTTAGAGTAGGCTCTTGCCACACTCAAATGTGTATGTCGTCGCCGTATATGGTGGCGACAAGTCACGTCATCGCCTCGGACAAGTTTACCCAAGAATCTTAGCCAGTTGGGTCAATCATAGACGTTATCATTATGCAGTATGCGAATTTCAAATGGCAAACTTGTCTAAGCCGACATCATGAGTAGTATCCACGAACGGATCATTTACGGCCAAATTCTAAGTTTGAGCGCCACCAACGAACCATAACAAAACAGTTGTGAACTATCTAAAAAGTGAACGGCCATAATCACCCCATGGTCAAAATGACCATGCAACCATTGAGGTCAGCTTACAACTCTGAACAACTCAATCAAGTTTGAGCTTCCGATGGGTGAAGAAGCAGATAGGCTCTAAACTTGATCAACTTTCACCGACCCATCACCTCGCATCAGGACAGAGCTAATGACAGGGTTATCTTGCTAATTCATCCAACTTTGGAAAGAAGGGCAAACGTGTCTAAGGTTAGAGCCTATCTGCTTCTTCACTGGCCAGGTGATGACCTGACCAAGTGCCATCATGTATGGTGACGATGTAGACATAGGGGTGTGGCAAGCGCTTACTGTGAAAAGCTCTCTCACCAATGTGATGGTTCGCGACCACCATTACATTTATCCACTTACAAAGCGCGTCAGCACTAGGCTCCTACCTGACGTAAATGTCTCACCTCATGGGTCGCCCAAACGACAAAATTTCAAGGGGGGATGCTTTTCTACAACCAAGAATGTATGAATTATCGTCAAATCATGTTAACTTTGTCAAATGATGATCGAAAACACTGAATAAAATAGATCTTTTTATCACAGTCTCTGATCGAGCACCGCTTAGAAACCGCAGCCAAATAGTTATGAATCTTCAAACAAGTGCACGGTAGGAATCACCTAGGCGTCAAAATGATCACACGACCATTTAGGTGAGCTTACAACTTCAATCATCTAAGTCAAGTTTGAGCTTCCAATGGGTCAAGAAACAGATATGCTCAAAACATGGTCATCTTTCAACAACCCATAAGCTTGCATGAGGAAAAAGCCAACAAGAGGATTACCGTACCAGTTCATCATGGAAAGAATCTTAGATACTCTGGTTGTTGGCTCTTTTCTCNGGCGTCAAAATGATCACACGACCATTTAGGTGAGCTTACAACTTCAATCATCTAAGTCAAGTTTGAGCTTCCAATGGGTCAAGAAACAGATATGCTCAAAACATGGTCATCTTTCAACAACCCATAAGCTTGCATGAGGAAAAAGCCAACAAGAGGATTACCGTACCAGTTCATCATGGAAAGAATCTTAGATACTCTGGTTGTTGGCTCTTTTCTCGTCCAAGGTGATGGTTCCCACAAAGCTAACCAGGTTTTGAGCCTATCTAGTTCTTGACCCTCTAGAAGCTCGACCTCGATTAATTTGTTGAAAGTTTTAAGCTGACCTGAACAGTTGTACGGTCATTTGAACACCCCAATGATTTTGGTTGGTCATGGTTCCTTCGTAGTGTTGAAACTGAGGCTTAGACATTAAAGTTTCTATATTATTCTGTATTTTAAGGTTCATCTGAGGGATTTAACATGCTTTCATGACAGTTTTTACATTTTTACCCCATGAAAGCTTGTCGCTCTGACAGTGTATAATGTAAGACATTCACATGAGGTAGGAGCTTAGTGCTAGTGCACATTGCCAGTAAATCAATCTGATGATCATCGTAAACCTTCACATTGTTGATAGAGTATTTTATGTTAGGCGCTTGCCACACCCCAATGTGTATGTCGTCACCATAGATTGTGGCGACTAGTCACGTCATCGCCTCTGACAAGTTTGCCCAACAATCTTAGCCAGTTGGGTCAATCATAGCCATTATCATTATGCAGTATGCGATTTTATAAGGGAAAACTTGTCTAAGGCAACATCTTGAGTAGTCTCCACGACACACGGCTTCAAAAGAGTAGATGGGAAAGATGAGCGCCTACTTAGAGGAACTCCATATAGAGGTTTTGTTCTCTTCTGGTTACCGAGAAGTAAAACTATGTGTGACTCANTCATTTCACGCGAAACAGACATGGACATGCAAGAACATGCCAGATCGTACAGCGAAAGGCAAGTCCATACGGAAGAATAAGCCAATGCCAACTTATTGCCGCCGTGTTGACATAAGAGTTCACATTTGGAGGAAAAGTGACAAAATGCTCCCTCTTCCTACTGTTGCTCTTAGGGCCATGAGAGGTGGTTTCCATGCAACTTTGATATGGCCAAAAAAAATGAAAACCAGGAAGGCTTTACTGCTATGAAGTGACAATCTCTTTCACGACATTTGAAATTTTATGTTTCAAGTTTCACAGTCTTTATGTGATTCAAGCAACGACAAGAATAATGTGCCCCTTTCCTGGTCTGAGAACTCCATGGGGATGTAATTGTGGCCTGAGAACAAATCGTCCCTATCTTCGTAGTCAAATTTTATGGGTTTTTGGTTTAGATGTTTAGCCTAAAATCTTCCCTTCTGAAACGTCGGCTCTTCCATGCATTCTGTTGTGCTAATATACAAACACTCCATATCAGCGACCAACTATCCAAAGACTGTTGAGAAGTAAAAGGAGGATACACAAACCCTTGAATATGCGATTTGATACCCCAAAAAACTTGAGCATTATGGTTAACCACCAAGACATTCGAGTCACACATAATCTCGGTAGCCAGAAGAGAACTAAACCAGGATAGGTGACAATCACTACTAATCATTAGTTTTATCCACTGGTCTATCTCGTCCATACTAAATGCCCACCTGACGGGAAAGGTGCCTGCGGTAGACCGGGCTAACAACAACCCTTCGACTAGGGGGTTTATTCCAAATTGTTAAATCATTCGAAATTTTTTAACAAACTTGTTCAAGGCGTCCTCTTGAGTGTACACCATGACACACGGTGACAGAAAGCACAGATGGAAAAGACCAACGCCTGCTAAAAACCCCTTGGAGAATATGTGAAGGTCATCTTTGACCGTCATTTTGATCCGTCGGTCTATCACATCCATATGAAACACCCACTTGACGTGATAGGTACACGCGGCACGCCATGCTTATGACGACCTTTTGACAAGGGAGTTGATTCCAAATTCCTGAATTGTTAAGATTTTTTTCTTTAATATTCACACAGTCTCATCTTGCTGAGACAATGAGGGAGGAATCAAGACCTTCGATCCAACAACTATGAGCTTTTTGACCCTACTACCATGAGAAATTTCAAAAAGGAATGTTCTAGGTTGGCTCCGTTGGAAATGAAACAAAATCTCTCGAGCAATAAAGATTTTTTGTGGACGGTGAGGTTAGCATGAAATCTTGACTATTGCAACCAGGTAGAGTCTCTGATGTTCAAGGAAGTACATACTTTTAAACGCTTGATGTTAAGTGGGACACACCACATCTTATAAAGAGAAAGGCCGAAAACAGGATGATCTGAGGAATGTACTCTTCTTTGCATGATTCATGTAATCACATCTTGCAAAGACAATGAGGGAGGAAATTGGATCTCCAATCCAAACAATGTGAACTTGTCGACCCATTGTCATCATCAACTTTTAAAAGGAATGCTTGAGGATGACCCTGTCGTGAATGGATAGCATCTCTTGAGTAACAAAAAGTATTTCTAGCCACTAAGGTCAGCGTAAACTCTCAAATACCATGACTAGGTAGAAGCCTTTGATAATTGAGGAGCCAGATAGGTTTAAAATTTTGATGAGAACTGGGACACACCACTTGTTATAAGGAGGAGGCCAAAAATAAGATTATCTGATCAATTGGCCCATCTTAAAAATAACGTAAAAAACTTACAACAATCAAACATCATCACAAGTCTGTGTATTGAGCAAGGTTTCATTACTCCAGTGGATAAGGGACAAATCACCGTATAAGTGTTTTTAAACAAAAAACATGCAAGAATTGTTTCCACAAAGTCATAATCATGCAAGGCATTTGGGTTTGAAAATGAAACTTGGTAAGTTCCATATTGAGCCCTATAGGAAACCCTCATCGAACCACCTCCTTGCGTATAAAATCGAACAAAAAACCGAATNACATCTTCGGTCGCCTAAATTGTTCATTTTGCAAACTACATGACATACATTTAATGCAGAAATCATGACGAGCATCAAGTAGAGAAGGTGGTTTTGAAAGCAAAACTTGGAAATGTCAAAAGCTTAAGCACACTTATGGTTTTAACCATCTAGTCGTTTAAAAGATAGGTGTTGATAAAAAACTGCAAAAATGACTTCACGCCGCGACAAGTATGTGTGCTCACAAGGATTTTCTAAAATGACACCCAACTTCCGTGTTGAGAGCGCTTTCTGTCTCGACACGTCAACACTATAATACATCAACAACCGAGTCATGAGTTGAACCAAAGTAGGTAGGCATGTCAGTGCTTTCCCATCACAAATCGTAATTTCCATGCTGATGGTTGCTTTCCGTGAAACCCACACGTCATTCGCCAAGATAAAACGTTTCCTGAAGACTGCCAACGACTCGATACTTGTATTTCTGCCACAATCTTTGGTTGCTAGGATGATGAGCAAGTTTTGTGATGATGCCTTATTCCTATTTGAGGCGACTTTGGCAAAGTTAACACATTGACACATTTCAACCACAGATGTTACAAGGTAACCCTTTTTTCAGGCATGCTTTAGAACTCATCAAAGTTTTAGGGGCATTACGGCCTTTTTCAAATTTTCAAAAATCGGGCTCACGGTCGAGGTCGACTTCGCTCAATCTCAAGGACACAAGGATGCAAGGATGCAAGGAGGAGGAGAAAACAAGTGAGCAGAATTGCTCCACATGATATGGCCATGTTTTGTTTGCACCTTCACGTGGCGTTCCATACATGTTACGCGAAGGTGATTTTTCCCTCTCAACAGATAGCATGTGTAGCATGATATCTATTGAGGGGCTATCTTAGAGGCGAATCCCCAACCACAGACGTAGTCAATGGCAAAAGTAAAACTCGCCACTGTGTTTGTGTAATGGTCGTAGTACCACCAGTGGCGTATAGAAGAGGGTGACTGCACCCATTGCCGATGGATAAGCTACACCGTTGATCTGGACGATTGATTACCAAGCATTTTTTGCACTAGGAATTAGGTGTATGGAGAGAACTGGGCTCAGGAGTAAGTAGCTTGTTGCAGTAAGATAGAAGAGCAGTAGGAAAGGGTCAGGACTAGCCGACCAAACACTAAAAATACCATGTTCTTCAGCCATTGTAATGAACCTATAACAACCTATCATTTCTTGTTTTGGCTTCCAGACTATCTCTAGGTCTATCTTTTTGCTGCGACTGTGCCCTCCACACATCAAGATCTAATCCCATGAGAGCACACATTCTCACATTTGGTATCAAAGCCAAATCCACATGTTGGGCGAAAGCGTTGTGGGAACATAGTTGATTTCAAGTAGCCCAAGGCATGGAGTACCCAAGGCAACGTCGAGGCTGATCGAGAGGGAGATTTCTAGGCCGTACTTCAAAACAAACACAGAACCAACCTTACGAAAATATTTTATATTTCCAAGTGTCCACGCCACGTACCATGCGTGCAAGGGCGACAAAGGGTAAATCCCACACACTTCAAAGATGTCAAATCTCCATCCCAGGCTACCGAATTGTTGCCAAAGTTGTTTTGATTTCTTGTGGAAATGCTGCCCATTTTATTGACATCCATAATCTAAAATAAAACCACATGGGCCATGGAGCAGAGCGTGTAGTAGATCGTACAACAATTGGGAGCTTTCAAGCTGGAGAATGTGCGGCCCAATCGATTAATGGCTGACCTACGAGATGGGACTAACGCAAGAGAGGGTCAGGCAGCCCTATCAAGGAGTCCCCCAACACCAAAGCCATAGGATCCGGAACTGTTCAACCCCTCAGTCAAGGGTGTGAGCATACAGACCTGGTTATTTGCTATAAATAGCTACTTTGGGGCCCAAGGTCACCCTCAAAAGGACGATATTGTGTGTTTGTCATTTGCGGTGACACTACTATGCAGAGCAACAATGGAATGGTGGAGGCAGCTGAATATGCTAGCCACTCAAGGTGGAGATGGGAACACATTAGGACAACATGCAGTGTTGTGGTAGCCACGCATGGGACAAGTGGAAGTACGTATGTACATGACGTGGGAAGAGTTTGAGCAAGAAATCAGAGATCGGTTTGATATTGTAAATGCTTCCATGGTCGCGCATAATAAGCTAAAATAGTTGAAGCAGATTGGCTCAGTCCAGGAGTACACATGTTGATTATTTGCGTTATGCTCAGAGACGGATAACATGAGGGAGCCAAAGATGGTGGACAAGTACCGCAATGGTTTCAAGGTGGAGATTGAGTACACGCTAGCACTAAGTGGAATGATAGATTTCCACGCGATAGTGGCCATTTCTGAGCAAGTTGATGCGCTACGCCATCATAGAGAGGGTATTTATTAGAAAAGAATATTCAACCTTGAGCACAACACCAACAAACTAATCCCATGGAGATTGATGTGGTGCAAGGTCACACACAGAGCAAGCCACATGGTGGGAACTATTGGATGTGTGAGAAGCTTGGGCACTATAACAAAGATTGTAAGAAGTACTAGGAAAATGGCAACCTGTAGTAAGTGACAGATGGCCAACTACTGGGAAAGCTTTCTTTTGCATCATCGAACACCAATCCAAAAATTCCTTCGACAAGTAGGGAGCTGCCGAGCATGTTGTTGTGAAGAAAAGGGAGCGGGAGCCTTTTCGGCATCCTCTTAAAAGCCGAAATTTCATCGGCTAGGTTTACAGACAACAACGGGCAACTGACTCACTGGTAGATTAAAGAATTACTGGATTGCGGTGTGTCACACTCATTCTTCACCGACACGCTCACACAAAGGTGGCGACTTGCATGGTTACATGGAAAGCCAAGTGAGGCCAAGTTAGTTCTAGGAGAGGTGGAGTACAGGTTGGTTACAAAAACCTTTGAGGGTCTATCTGGGCAAGTTGTCGTACATCGTGAACAATTGCACGTGCCCGATACATACCTATGACTCCATTTTGGGGCATGATTGGTTATATTGCTAGAATCTTGCTATGGATTTAGTGCACATCCGGATGAAGGTGAAAAAATGTGGAGAGCACATAGTTTTTGTTGTTATGGGTAGAGGAGAAGGGCTCCAAGGCAGGCAAGGTATCAAAGTTGAGTTACATGTAGTTAGAGTGCCATCAACGTAAGAAGGGCCAAGTGTATCTCATGTGGATATGATAGAAGGAAGCAATAGAAGAGCTAGAAGTGTTGGTAGTAAAGGCAAAGTAATACGATGGGGAGCATAGGAAAGCACCAGTAGCGGAGTTGTATGGCTATACAATGTCCCACATACCTTTATCAATGATAGAGATGGCCGCTTCACTAGCCGTTTTTGGCAAGAACCAATGACGTGTTTTGGCATTCAGATATGGCTATGAACAATAGCCCATCCTCACACCGACCGACAAAAACCAATGAACAAATTTTATGCTCAACTTCCTCTACACGTTATGCAAGCCCTATATAACTACTTGGAAAGTAAAACTGTCAAACATGAAACTCACATGTTATTCCACAACTTCCACCACAATGTGTAAAACTTCGTTTGAGGTGGTCTATGGTTAACTCCATGCTACACTAGCAGGACTACAAACTCAAAGCAATATTCTTGTGTTTGACATTGACTGATGGGATTTCTTGGAAGAAACATGCCAAACTCTTGTTGAGGTACAAGCAACAATGAAGCGAGTAGTGTACCGAAATTGCAACGACGACATGTTCAACATTAGGTNTCTTTGCCTACCAACCAGCATGACAATCCACCCATTCCTCTAAACAATTAAGCTCAAGCACTACTGGGACCCAACGTGAAATTCCCTAATATCAACATTGCTTCTTTGCCTACAAAGTAAGTGGACACGGATACGGGGTACGTGATCGAGGACATCCTAGAACATCAACGTAAAAGAAAAATGGTTAATAATCCAGTCAAGGTGCATGGCTACAACGGTGCACATTATAATTTTGAGGCGTACGACAATCTCCAAGACATCGATCATGTGATTGAAGCCTACGACGGGCATCACCAAACTACATTTGTTGATGTGTTGGGACGTTCCGACTAAAAGCGGTGAAGTGTGACGCTCTAGATGTGCACGAGTACCTTAACTCCATGAGTCGATATCTTTGTCCATATATTTGTGACCCACTATGCGTTGACCTAATGATCTTCTTGCCTATTGACCGAGGGCATGTTGGCCACCTTCCTTGACCTTTGGTGTTCTGCTACTGAATGTTTTGAAACATTCGACCACTTTCCATAACGATCGACAAAAGTTTCACATATCGTATCAATAATTTGGAACCATTTTCTTAGCTTCTTGATGGTCGTAGAATTTTATAAAAACGTACTTTGATACTCTCAAAACCCACTGAATTCTCGGTGGAGGTTCTTAAAGCAACCACTCAAAAAACGACGTAGCCCATATCGCTTGAATCGGGCACCAAAAACCCAATGTATATCTCATTGTACTTCTCACTATTGTATACATGTCCTTGAAATATTCGACACTTGTCATTGAAGGACACTTACTGCTAAGTTCTAGCTCTTCACCTCGTCCCTATGAACCATCTACGTTCCGCTCGACATAACAGAATGCTCGTTCATCGGAGTGTGGTTTTTCCTTTCCTTCCCTCTCTTGAGGGCTCTGTGGTTCAATGGGATCCATCGTGAATGGACATATCAAACAATCTAAGCAACCGCAACTTATGACTGAAAATTGTGCTATTGTGCCCTATCGAAATAAGGTGAACACTTATGGTTGTGTTCGCCGTCTAATAATCTTGCAAATAGATGAACATTTGAGTTGAGCACATTTTCATGAAGTCCACTTGGGCTTAGTGCCAAGGAGCGAGTTGAAGTGTACATTGGCCCCTCTCACACTAGACAAACTCAACTCACCCTCTGACGTCGCGGTGAGCTGATTTTGTCACGCTTATCAACTCATACATCTCAAACCGCATCAAACGTCGTCGTTGTGTAAGTTGTCGTACGTGGTGAACCGTTGCACGTGGCCAATGGAAACCTACGACTCCATTTTTGGGGCATGTCTGGCTATATTGCTAGAATCCTGCTATGGATTGAGTGCACATCCAGATGAAGGTGAAAAGAAGTGGAGAGTAAATAGTTCTTTTCATTATGGATAGAGGAGAAGGGCTCCAAGGCAGGCAAGATACCGCAATTGAGTTACATGCAGTTGGAGTGTTTTCAACGTAAGGAAGACCAAGTGTACCTCATGTGGGTGTGATACAATGAAGCAATAGAAGAGCTGGAAGTGTTGGTAGTAAAGGCAAAGTAACAAGATGGAGAGTAGCAGAAAGCATTAGTAGCGGAGTTGTATGGCTATACAACGTCCCACATACCTTTATCAGTGATACAAACAGTCGCTTCAATGGCCATTTTTGGCAAGAACCAATGACATGTTATGGTAGTCAGATCTGGCTATGAACAACGTTCCATCCTCATACTGACCGAAAAAATCAAGGAACAAATCTGATGCTCAAACAACTCCTTTACACGTTGTGCAATCCCCATAGAACCAATTGGGAAGTATAACTGTCAAACACAAAACTCACATATTACTCCACAACTTCCACCGCAATGTGCAAAACACCGTTTGAGGTGGTCTATAGTAAACTCCATGCCACACTGGCAGGACTACAAAGTAAGAGAAATGTTCCTCTGGTTGAAATCCTTCTATTGGATTTCTTGGACGACACATGCCAAACTCTCCCTCATGTACAAGCAACCATGAAGTGAGTAGTACAACTAAATTTCAACAACATGTTCAACATTGGGTACTGAGTCCTATTTAGCTCAGAAAACATCAAACTCCATAGAGAAAACCTTGCGAATCTGAAACCTCGATGGTTGGGCTTGTTTGAGCTTGAGGAAATGCAAACTCAATCTGTCGATCGTCTTTGCCTTCCAACCAGCATGACGATCCACCCATTCTTCTAAGTGAGCAAGCTCAAGCATATAAGGACCCAATGTGAAATTCCTTGATATAAACATCGCTTCTTTGCCTCCAAAGTAAGTGGATAGGGATACANGGTACGTGATCGAGGACATCCTAGAACATCAACGTAGTAGGAAAATGACTAAGAATCTAGTCAAGTGTCATGGCTACATCGCTGCATATAGTATTTTTCAGGCCTATGACAAGCTCTAAGACGTTGATCATGTGATTGAAGCCTACGACAGGCATCACTAGACTTCATTTTTTGATGTGTTGGGACGTCACGACTAAAAGGGGTGAAGTGTGACGTTCTACACATACACGAGTCCCTTAACTCCATGAGTGGATATTTCTGTCCTTAGAATTCTGACCCACTACATGTGGACCTGATGATCTTTATGCATATTGACCAAGGACATGTCGGTAACCTCCCTTGACCTTTGGTATTATGCTACCGAATGTTTTGACACATTCGACCACTTTCTACAATGGTCGACAAAAGTGTCACAAATCGTACCAACAATTTGAAACCATTTTTCATCTTCTTGATATCACTAGAAATTTATAAGACTATACTTTGATACTCTCAAAACCCACTGAATTCTTAGTGGAGGCTCTAAAAGCGACCACTCATGACACGACGCAGCCCGCATCGCTTGAATCGGGCAATGAATACCCAATATATATCTCATTGTACTTCTCACAGTTGTGTACATGTCCTTGACATATAAAACACTTGTCATGGAAGTACACTTACTACTTAATACAAATCATCTGATTCTCCCAATTCCTCAAATAATGTTTAGCTCTTCACCTCATCCGTATGAACAACCTACGTTCTGCTCGACGTAACAGACACTTGGTTCTCAAAATGTGGTTTTTCCTTTCCTTCCCTTACTTGAGGGCTCTATGGTTCAATGGGATCCATTGTGTATGGACACATCAAACAATTTAGGCAATCGCAACTTATGACTGAAAATCATGCTATCGTGCCCTATTGATGTAAGGTGAACACTTATGGTTGTGTCCGCAGTCCATTAATCTTGCAAATAGATGAAAATTTAAGTTGATCACATTTTCATGAAGCCCAGTTGGGCTTAGTGCCAAGGAGCAAGAAGAGGTGTGCATTCGCCCCTCTTATACTACAAAAACTCAACTAACCCTGGAGTGTTGCGACGAGCTGAGTTTGTCCGGCCAATCAACTCATATGTCTCAAACTGCGTCGAACATCTTCATTTTCTCTCTTAACATCATGGCATCCACTTTCCCGCATCCAAGTTCATTCATTTATGGTGTGAGAGCATCCATTTCCAAGTAGCATTGACTTTCACACTCCTGAAACTAGAGTGACGTTGTGCATGCAATGGTATGGCTTGCTTTGATCATGTCATACCCTACGTTAAAACAAGCATAATGAATCAGCGGCGACTCATTTCGAAACATTTTGTCAAAAAATATGTGACCATGAGCAGTTGCTAAAGTTGCTACAAAATTGGGGTTGTAGCAACTTTCTAACAATTTCTCGATGGCTCTTCATAGTTCCCGGATCCATCATGGGATGCAATTTAATAACGTGGGTCAATGCTAACACTCTCGAATAAGAAAGTGTCTAAAGTTTTGTGACATTGCTGTCCCGCCGATGTGAGTTTTGAAAGGCTTGAGCGTTAAAGAATTTGCCTAACCATAACCTCCAATTTGCTACGGCCCAAAGCTGCTATAGTGTAGTGTGTGAGGGGTCATTGTATGTACAGATACCTTGTCAGAGTCCTTGGACTCTAGCTTAATCATATACATCATTAACAGAATCTGCATGACATGCATGCAGATTCGGGTAGCATTTCTTGACTATAAAATAAAAAGCAACAAAGAATTCATTGTTACTCTTGAGAAATTATGGTGGCATTTTTTTTGGAGTAATCATTGAAAAAGACTATGCAAACAGGAATGAATTAAAACATTTAATCCTCGGACACAAAGTGGATGTCGGCACATCAATTCACCCACAATCCAGACATATCCGTAATAAGAACTTCCTGTGGTGGAACAATGTGTACCCTGTAGAAACCTCCAACTTCCATAAAATGTGGTGGTTTGAAGAATTTTTTTTAGTCTACTTCATTTGGCGAATGTTGTGAAAAAACGTTTGCTCCTAGGTTGCGAAAACATTATGGATTAAGAGAATGATTGAATCTTTTCTTTGCAATGCAGTCATTGTGGATTCCACCACATCCTCTTGTACACGAGTCCCTAAACCTAGAGAAGGCTAGTGGTGGTAGGGATTGTAGTGCGAAGAGTCGAGAAATGTTTTGGGCTCCAAACGCTTTTGCCATCCCTCCAATCCATGGTGGCACAAGTGAGTGCACTTTGTAGAAACACACAAAACGCGCTCTGCAACACAGTTTACATCTTATGATTCTATTGAGCATGGACCAAGAAACAAAAATAAGATAAAGGCGCAGGCTGATAACATAAAAAAATGGGAGGTGGTATGTGATTTCTCACATGGGCTATGGTGGTCAGATCCGGTAGCCATAAATGACCATGCGGAGAATTAGGAGAGCCCTAGTCATGGGTGCAACATACAAGGAAAGTGACTCGTTGTTCTTATTTTCTCCTGATAATGTTGCAAACACCATATGCTACAAGAATCCATCTGTTCAAGAACCTCCCCCATGATTTCTTTGAGAAATGCCACTTACATTAAGGAAATTTAACAAAGTTGACATGAAAGGGAGAAAATACTTCAAATTTCTCATAGAAGTATCCGGATGACCTCAAGAAGTTTCACGAAGCTAGCATGATGTTGAAGGATAGTTGCCTCCATTGTATTGGTTCCTGAAATTGACCATGAGGTAAAGGAAATCCTCATGCC
>SZWC01025295.1:0-19738 GCA_023375785.1 Penium margaritaceum
TTCGAATATAATGTTTTAGAGCTTGGTTAAACCGAATCAGTTTTTGTTCAAGGAATTTAGAGAAACATCAAAATAATTTGATATGAATTCAAAGTTCCAGGGACTAAAACTTGTCTAGTTTCAAACCGGGTTCAAGAGTTCTTGGACTTTGCCAAAACATGTAAACAGTCTGAATTGTCCGCCAATATTTTTTACAGTCAGTTTTGTTCCTAACATGTTCACTGTCCGTTGTTCCTCTCCATCTTGGCCGAGAGCAACAGCGGCTATTAGCATGTTGACAGGTGGAGTGACCCCGTACTTTGCACGAGATGTATGTGACAGTGTCATTGCACGGACCCAAAAGCTTCATCTCCACGGTTGACGAGTGCTCCTTGGGTGATTGAATATTAGGAGTACATAAATTATGAACTGCCCCATTTGTCGAATTTAAGAATCAAACATAACCTGAATTCGTAGAAGTAGGAACACATAGATAATTCCAAAGGCAAAGATATGTTTGAAATCGAGGAACACATAATTGAAAAACTTAGAAGTAAAAATTCAAGGACTAGAACGGTAACACAGCTCACTTCTGAAAAGGGTAGCGTTGGACACTGAGCAATATTTAATTTAGAACCAATCACCCCATTTTCATACACTCCCCAAACAGTGTAAGCTACTTTCAACCATGCATCAGAGACCTCCACGAAATTTCCTTCAAATGGTATCTAAGCTCTAGAAGATGGTGAGAACCTTCCATGACATAGAGAATTCAACATTTCCATGCATACTTCTAAGAAGGACATCTCATTCTTGATCATTTTCTACGAAGCTTCATAGATTCCTAGATATTTTACTTCAAATTCTTATGGGGATCCTTGATTACTTTGTTTTGCAATCTGTTGCTTTAGGAGATGAACTGGGAATGTTTGTAAACTACTCATCGATGTCCCATGAAAATCAATGAGACGAGAACTGCATGTGTAAAAGAAAACAATCTTCCAACGTTATTGTATGAATTTCTCTTTTTAAAGTTATCATCTACATTTTCATAAATTCATCAAGTTCGTGATCACTTGGATGACGCTTTTGGTTACATAGACACATAGTGGGCTCCAAATGACTTTGTTTTTGTTTTTACCTTCTCGAAGATTCTTCCAAATCTAGACCTGTTCTATTGGTTTGCTCCTCTACACCCCCTCCCCCCCCCCCCCCCCCCCCCCCCCCCCCCCACGCTGAGAAGTGCATGTGGCGAGTGTACGGCGAAGTGCATGACAACTACCGCACGTGGAAGAAGCATTTGTACTACTGCACAGGTGGGGATCCACGAGTGGCGCTCTTCACCGTTGTGCAGCCCGGGTGACCGATCCGCGCTTTCAAAAATCGCACATGGCCGATCGGACGAGCCATTGCACACCAATAATTCGGCTGAAAGGTCAATGAGGTTGTCCCCGTGCCCTTTTCCCATCAAGATTGCCAACAGAACAATGTTGAATGAACAACAATAGTGTCTGGAAACCATTGGATTCTTCGATCGAACATTTGAAGGACAAACATTTCAAAAGAGAGACAAGGTTCTATACTTCCTGAAACGTGAGATGTTTTTCCATGTCTGTTGTAACTGATCAAGCCAAAAATAGTTGTTATCCATTGTAAAAATTATAATCACATCTCCTTATGTTTGAAGACCCATTGGACTNCACGAGTGGCGCTCTTCACCGTTGTGCAGCCCGGGTGACCGATCCGCGCTTTCAAAAATCGCACATGGCCGATCGGACGAGCCATTGCACACCAATAATTCGGCTGAAAGGTCAATGAGGTTGTCCCCGTGCCCTTTTCCCATCAAGATTGCCAACAGAACAATGTTGAATGAACAACAATAGTGTCTGGAAACCATTGGATTCTTCGATCGAACATTTGAAGGACAAACATTTCAAAAGAGAGACAAGGTTCTATACTTCCTGAAACGTGAGATGTTTTTCCATGTCTGTTGTAACTGATCAAGCCAAAAATAGTTGTTATCCATTGTAAAAATTATAATCACATCTCCTTATGTTTGAAGACCCATTGGACTGATTGATTGAACTGTGAAAGGTAACGGAAGAATAATGTTTATCAAAATAGGTTTAATTGTTTCTGGGAGGTCATGAACGTCACTGGCATGGCGTTAGCAAAATGTCCAGATCGTCTGTACAAAATTCTCCTCTGTTACGTGCTATGTTATGACAAGACAGAAAGCGCAACTTGTGAATCCAAGTGAAGGACAGAAGATTCCTGATAGGTATCTCCAAGCCATTCTTCATTGTGTGCACAACCATTGTTCACACAGTTGTACTGGCGGCGTTGAGCATGATCTCGATAACTACAAATCCTTTTTTGCGAGGTGCACAATGAACAGTGACTATTCACAATTTCCACAAGAAGCATTTCAGGTAGTTGTTTCAACTCCATCGGCTGTTGGCGCGATACTGACCACATGAGGCAGCGCACGTCCAAACACGGAAAGCATGACCGGCGAGGCCGTCCCCCACTTTTCTGTTACATCGAGATGTCCAGGAAAAAAACTAGCTGAGACTCAAATGATCAGAATGATAGTGGTTCGATGCAACAATCTGACAGTGAGAGATCTCAAGGTTCTAATATGAGATCATGTATTTTCCAATCGTAGACCACAACATGGATTTAAGAACACTATCTTTGTTGTTCGATTAAATGATTGGACAGTTGGAGTTCATCGAGAAGTTCATTGGAGTTCATGAAGCAATATGAATGAACGTGAAAAAAAAAGCTGACCAAAGAGAAAAACAGGCGGGAATCCTCCAGGACAATTCAATTGCATATTCTAGCTAAACGCGACCAGTTCACTCCTGGAATAGAACAACCCTACAAGATTCCTACTAGCTACCTGCCACTTTGTGCACAATGGAACACTAGTCAACCGTCAAGAGCATTATGACTCGAGATAATTTTTCACAGGTACGCAACAAGTAGTACCGGGTCTCGCCGCTGGCCGAGGTTATACGTCGACCTTGTAACAATGATCGATGTCCTTTCATTGAAGTTGCGAATGATGCGCATCCGTCCGTGCACTTGTCACAATTCCATCCACTTCCACTGGCATTTGACGTGCACTCCCGCACGCACTCCCCACATGCACTCCTCAGCTTGAGGGGTGGAAGGACTCTACAACTGGAGCTGGAGCCCCTCCTCCTCCCCACGTAAGTGTGAATCTTGATTGAACATGGGAGTGCACAATCCCTGCAAAACATTTGAATAGATCCATACACAAGTGCAACCGATATCTTTTGTGGATGTGTCTTAAAAGAAAATGCTCTTTTCAAAGTTAGGCCGCATGTGCACATAATCCATTCACCTTCTCATGCACTCCCCACGCACACTTTGTTGGGTCGGGGAGGGAGGGGGTACAGTGGGTAAAACGAGTTAAACTAAATAAGGGTACTTTTGATATAATGGATCTCGATCGGCGATATGATAAGGCTCTGTAAAAATCATGCCACTTCTCAAATACGATATTCTCATCTTGCCAGAACAAGGAAAATTCTAGGTCATTATACTGTATTGACGTCCAGAAAACATAGGATGCTATTTCTAGATTATGCATGTGGTGACTAGTTACATTGAATATTCATCCAAACATTAACTGGTTCATTGATTCTCATGTCTTAAGAGAAATTGTTTAAGAATAGTATTAAAGACAACTGCTTTGTGTGTCCACTACCTTAACTTAAATTGAGATTCAAACTAAGACACACTATCTCATGGCTCTCCACACAATGCCTTAATGCTTCATAAATTAGTCATTTCAAATGATTTACAACTCGTAATCGAAGTTCGTTTTGGAAAATCTTTATTTTTATGTATTTCAATAAAACAAAATTACACCATGATGTTGTCAAAAACTCTTTTTTTTCCCACTCAAATGGCCCTAAATACCATTAAAAAATGGCTAAAAACATTAAAATCTTTAACTCTTGGAGCAAACATCGTAGAAAAACAGAAAAAAATTATTAAAACATATTCATTTTAGCACAAACAAGTTTCTTCTTGTAACCATTTTTGTAGTTTAGCCTCCTCCAATGATCATTTAATAACGAAGTTACGAAGCACTAGGGTATCACCGACTCAAACATACGCCACGACATACACTCCCACATACACTCTCCCACCTCCCCTCCCAACCCCCTAGTGTCTACTGCCCAGCGACCAACATTCAAACCATACACACTAGTGCATGACTCTATACCCACCACCTCTCACTCGAACACACACCCACACATACACTCCCCACACACACTTTCACCCTCCCCTCCC
This sequence comes from Penium margaritaceum, assembly GCA_023375785.1. Taxonomy (NCBI): domain Eukaryota; kingdom Viridiplantae; phylum Streptophyta; class Zygnematophyceae; order Desmidiales; family Peniaceae; genus Penium; species Penium margaritaceum. The sequence continues at coordinate 4,312 of SZWC01025295.1, forward strand.
CCCGCATCCCCAGTATCCATCGCTCACCCTCCACCATTCAAACCAACACACACTAGTGCATGATCTAAACAGACTCCAATCCATTCAAACATGCACCCCTAGATGCACTTCCCACGTGAAATCTCCCACCTAGCCCCGACCCCCTAAACACTAATATCCACCACACATCCACGACCATTCAAACCAAAACGCACTTGTGCATGGTTTGCATACACCACCACTCACTCAAACGTACATTCCCACGTGCACTCCCTACATACACTCTTCCACCTATCCACCCCCCACCCCCACTCCCCTATATCCACCGCCCACCCACCACCATCCAAACCAACACACACTAGGGCACAATTCTGCACACACCTCAACTCATTCAAAATCACAACCCCATGTGCACTCAACACATACACTCGCCCACCTAACCCCCTACCTCCCTACCATCCATGTCTACCACCCACCCACACTCATTCAAACTCACACAGACTAGTGCATAGTTTGCACTGGTCACCACTCATTCAAACATGTACCCCCACGTCAACTTCCCACATGCACTCTCCCACCTACCTCCGCCCCCCAACACAACATGTACCAACCACCAACCAAACACAAACACGTATACACACATACATATCATAGATTTACCGAGTGCATGACATGGAAGCATCCTATCAAGACAAAAAAACAACATACATACTTTACCTAGTGTGTAAAAGCTTCTACCATCCTAGAACCTTCCTAATACACCACTTCCCTTTATACACACTTCTTCTAGTGTATAAAGGTGTTTAGAATTAATCAACCTTGAATATTGAACAAGAATGGTGTGAAGTGTTTTGAATTGTTCATCGAGTTGCTCGCCGCAAACTCTACATGATCTAATAAATCATCCCAGTCATTCATGGTGGGGTCTACGCACATGCGGAGAATTTGTTCTAGCGAACGATTCACGCAAAATGTTTGTCCACCTGTTTGAGGGTGAAATGTTGTTGATGTTTGAGACTTGTTACCAAAGCACTCGTGCATATTTTTCTATATGTAATTGATAAATATGTTGTTTTGATAAAAGGTAATGAGCAAGAGCAAGTTGTAGTACTTAACAAGACAAAGAAGAGACGGGTGGTCTCTGATGCATTCACGTTATTGGCTTTTATAGTGAAACACATCATCTTCATTAGTAGACGTATAATCACTGGTACTATATCATGGCAACACCACTAAGCGTGTTTGATTGTGCATCTTATTCGTTGATACGAGAATTGGTGGGTTGTAAAAACTAGGATCTGTGTAATGAGGTTCAATAAAAGAAGAGACAATAACTAAAAAAATTGAAATCGTCAAAACTTTGATTTGGTTTACACCGTCATCCAAAAATATGAACCTATACTTGTGACCCTTCTTCCCTCCCGAGTGGTCCCCACTAACGTCACTCATGGGAGCTAAAAACTAGCACCTCGACCTTGTCCATTTCCATGACTGGACCCCTTGTGGCAGCCACAACACTGTCCATTTCTCTTTCCGTGGTCTCCTACTCCACCATCCCCACAAGGTGCTATGATTGTAGAAAATGCTGCAGTCTGTTCTCAATAACCAGTAGCCTCATGGGATTGGAAACTAAAGCAGACGGGTTGCATAAAATCATGACAAAGTCCCTCGCAAAAGGCTATGTTTTGATGTTTGCACACTACCAGTAACTAATTGCAATGAGTGAAAAATAAGAAAAGAGTGGATATTTTAAGAGCTTTCCATCACACTTCAACATGCTTAAAATGGTTTTTTCTTTTGCGCCATTTCCTCCCTTGGCGTTTTACTCTGATTATTGTCGGTTGTACTTTACCTGTGTCGTAGCCGTTGGACATCATGAAAAATGGTGTGAGGGTGTAACGGATTCGACGGGATCCTTGGCCGACTAGGCCAAAACCGCAGTGCTTGAGGGTCTCCGACCCTCAAGCCATCCCATCCAACCACCCACAGTCCCAGGTGACCCCGCTCGAGCCACGTCGCTCCCTCGACCGGTTAGCACGGCACTGCCACGCTACACCCCCCCCCCCCACCAGGAGTGAGAGCCGTCTCAGCATCTCTGATAATCCCGACGTGGGATTCGAGCCCTGGAGCTCTAATACCAATGTAACGGATTCGACGGAATCCTTCGCCAACTAGGCCAAAACCGCGGTGCTTGAGGGTCTTCGACCCTCAAGCCATCCCGTCCATCTGCCCACAGCCCGAGGTGACTCCGCTCGAGCCACCTGGCTCCTTCAACCGGTCGGCGTGGTACTTCCATGCTATAGAGGGTCGTCATTCTCTGATACTACTGTAACGGCTGTGACTCTAGCTCTTACACAAAAGTCATTGCCCGAGATAATCGAATGACATCTAGAGCTTGCTCTGGGATTTCCCTCCTCTGCATCACTCTAGGGGCAATCACCATCAACGACCCATGTAGGGAGACTCAAACATTTCGGCTCTCCAGAGGCCCTTTTTTGGTTTTACCTCAGCTCCTTGTTCTAGGTCTCTGACAAGCGGGTGATTACCCCAAACCCATGAGTTTGTACGAGTTTTTACTTCAGAAAATCTAAGTTTACAATATATAGTTTTTTGTTTTATTTGTTCAAGCGTTGGCTCAAAATCGTTGCGTGCGAGGCACGATTGATAATCTCGCACATGCTTCTCTCGCATCACTCGTGCCATCCTTTTGATCTATCCCTCATTCTTGCTTACTCTTGGGGGCAAGGGCACGAGGCCACATGCCTCAAACTAAAGGCCCTCATGGCCTCTCAGCAGCCTATCAAGCCACCAGCATGATCAATGGATGGTGGCTAGCTAGCGGGTGGCCTTCCGGTCACATGACGTGCCGATGGCCATGCATCCGGCCGGTCACCAGCTGGCCGGCAGCGGGTGAGTGGCTGGCCAGTGGCCAACCCTCGCTTTAGCAAGGTGGGAGGGCCAAACTGCCCCTTCCAATGCTGGAATGTACGTTTCTTTTTGAAATTTTTTATCCATTACATTAGATGGAATAATCCAACTTTTCCGGATCTTGTGTAGTCTGTGTCCTTTGACTGTGATCATCATGGGATCTACTGTGCACGTATTGAGAGCCTTTTTATGTGGACGCATGGCAAACTAGGTACAAACACCGATGTAGCATTTGGGTGACATGCTAGAGCATAAACCATACAGTGCCGTGCCAGACAGCTCTACCACGACATCCAACGTTGGGTTGGATAGAGGAAGGATTTATATTTTGTTTTCTGGCATCTATGGTCTGTTTCTGCCACGCATCCATTGTTTGTGCATTTTTTTACCTTTTTTTAGTCAAAGGCATGCATTGAGACGATGTGTGAAGAATACAAAAGCACATGCCTCAAGTCCATTTACTTGCGCATCTGCCAAGTGACATGTGCCATTGCTTTTGTGGGATACATCTCCTTGCACTAAACTGAACTTACGTTTTTCTAATCTTGCAATGGTGTTAGAGATTAAGACGAATCTTGTTACTTATCCTTGAGTTATGGCCGTGCGTGCACAACAGTGAATGATTTTCAGTCCATCACTGTAACATAGAGGCCACGCGACAGGTTCGCACTCCAAGCATTGCCATACAAACTGAAGTAAAGAGTGTTACTACATAACAAAAACATAGCTTCTGTTGTGAGCAGAGAAAATGTCATACCATAACATGGCTTAGTCTGGATTGCATAACTTAAGAACAAAGGTGAGAGTAAGATAAGCTCAGGTTGGGACTAGCACATAGTTTACCGATTCGCATCATACCAGTCGTATCTAAATGGTCACGCGGATAATGCACCCACTAGAGAAAAGGATAACATCCACATACGGTCTCAAGAGGCATAGGAACATGTCACATTTTTCTTGGTTTCCAACCGTCAATAAGATACAAAGTATGTATAGACGGTGAAATAGCTCAGATGCCCACAAAACGCAAAATGTGACTCTCATCCACCCACCTCGCATAAAAAAGAGCATCCGCCTAGCCGTCAGAGCAAAAGCAACCATTCCCCCATCGCGGGCAACAAGAGCAACCATCAGCTCAGCCTCCACAACCATATCAACCAGCTGTTGGTGTGTGGGCTTTGAGCTTCTCTGAGTGGTAGATAGGGTTATGCTGTGAGAGCTTCTTGGTTTGGTCCGATGATGCTCTGTCAGCTACATTGCATGTTCCGTGTTATGTATGGTGTATTTTAGCCACCTAGTTCACACATGCATGACTGGGAGGGTTTTCTCGGTGGTCAAGACCCGGGTACATGGTGGTCTGTGCCAATGTCCCTGGAGACCCCATGATGGTCAGACACATATTGGTCCTAGTAGGTTGTGCATTCCCTCTATGGTTGATACCTGGGTATACGGTGATTTGTACCGATTACCATACCTGGGTATATGGTTGATACCTTAGGATACCATGCACTGATTGGTTGAGCCCTTGTTGACTTCGGGCAGACATATGTGGCTGAGACCCGGACTTCCTGTGCCATATCCCGATGTCTTGGGAGGCCTAAACTTGCCTCGCCTGGGTATCCGGGAATGCCCGTGTGTCACCATGGAGTATGGGTGTGTATGGAGTATGTTACATAGTGTCTTGTCAGTCAGGGCCCGGGCACATGGTTGACTGTCCCGGTGCCTCAGGAGACCTCCATTGTGTGGTTTCATGTTCTGTGACATGTATATTCACCGTTTGTGCCTTTTGGTGCAGTGGGGATGACGAGGCCTGGTGGGCTAGCAGCTAGTCCCTAGTACATAGACTCGTAAGTTAAGTAGGACTCATTGTGCTCTCTCCTTGTTCCTAAAGCATCTCAGACTTAGCCAGATTTGGCCTTCAATGTCTACCCTTCACACCCAGAGCTCATGAAAGTTTTTCCTGGGCCTGCATGCCCTAATGAATTAGATCTTGGTATCAGAGCACAAGGGGGCGTGTGAGCTATGGTGCAACAACAATCAGTCTGAGGCGGTCTGATGAAGTACCACCTGTCACCACGTATTCAGGATTGTACAAGAGCAGTTATCACTACATCACCAAGACAACAACAGCTGGGTATAGCAGTAGCTGCTACTGCACAATAGGAGGAGGAGGTGGCAGCTCCCTTGGCAAGAAGAAAAATGAAAGTGAAAGAAAGGAGGCGGAAACCATCACGTGTTTTCTTTGGCGAGTGGCTGTGAGGTGCAGGTGAGTAGCAACAGTGGCAGCCTCCTTGTTTGTTGCCAAAGTAGCAACCTCCTTTGCACCAACTGCAATAATAGTCAGAGCAGTAGCGCATAGCATGAGCAAAAGCAGTGTGCAGTATTAGCAGCAGCAACAGCACGGCAGTAATTGTAGCAGTATTAGCTGCTACTACAACAGTAGCAGGAGCAATGTGGTAGCAACACCTATAGCAGCACTAGCACCAACAGCAGGTGGCAGCGTGGACAGCTGCACATAGTAGCATTAGTAGCCGTAGAAGCTATAGTAGTAGCACACATCAGCAGTTGCAGTAGCAAAATAGCAAAGCAACAGCGTAGCAGTAGTAGTAGCATGCAACAAAGAGCAGCAGCAATGCGTCGTAGTAGCAGGTGGCAGAAGCACCAACAGTAGTAGCTACTGTAGCATGCCTGTAGCACCTGTAGTAATAGCAGCCGTAGTAGCCATAGTAGCAGCAGCTGCAAGTGTAGCGCGGCATCCGTGCAACATCACGGAAGCCACGTTGCCAGTCCATGGCCGGCAATTGCCAGGGAGCATGCCGGCAATCACACCCATGACTTTCGTGGGTACAACCGCCAGACAGGATCCGGCTGGCGAGGGGAAAAAAATACAGTGAAGAATGTTACAGCCGATAGAGGGGGGCAGTCTAGCAACTCCCTGGTGGGTTGTCCCATGAAAAACCCACTGGGGAATTTACGGAAGAAAAAGGTAAAACAAAATCCAAAAATGGGGTTGCCACTTCACCTAAAAGAAGGGGACATTCACGTAATGCCTGGCTAAGGATTAATCACCAGAGATTATTGCGAGAGGGGAAAAAAGGGACCCACAAAAACACCAGGGTTCTAGTGTTATTTGAGGAATATGAGCACAATGTCACAGAAGCAGGCCATGGCTATCTTTGCTTGCTACTACTGTGGTGACGGGCTTCACGGATGGCGTCGATGATAGCAGCGTCCTTTGGGCTGGTACCCACCTTCGCTTCCACCATATGATCCTCTGAGCCCTCAAAAGTAGTCGGATCTGCCTAATACAGCGGCCCCCCTCATTGGAGCTATGGCCATAATGTACGGCGAGCTACATGGTCTGAAGCGGATGGCCAAGGAATTTAGTGATCGAGTTGTCGCAGGCCGTGCTGATATCACATATCCGCTCTCGACCACCTCATCCACCACGTCACAGTCCACTATGGACGGTTCTCATCAGCCACCATCAGACTTGCCATCGCAGGTTGCGACAATCCTTTCAATCTTACAGTCCACTACCAGTATGGATCCCACACGAGACTACTCTTCTTCTGACAGATGCTGTCATCAACTCCGTGCTTGATGACATCATTTTCATATGAAATGACAGGCGTGCCTTGTCTCGGGCACGTTGATGACCTTACCTGTTTCTACAATCCTAGAGGTCAAGGGGGAACATATGTGTCCATCGACTACGACAAATTTGGGATGCATGACTTCTGTTCCAGCCCTACCAACATCATCATTGGCCATCTTACTTGAGCCGGAAACTACAGACACAGCCTTCACCGCAAGCGCTTACAGACTCCAAGAGCTAGCCTGGTCCCCCACGCCCGTCATTCTACATTGCATGTTGCATCGTTGTTGCCTCGTCACCCGTCCCGCTCTTGTGTTGTTCCCATGGGGCCGGCCGGCATCCTCGCACCCGGTAAGTCAGGGTCATGGGGGCATGGTACATGTTTAATCGCCGATTCTCTATCCAACATGCCCTCATTCTGCCCGCATGGCGGCCCCGAATGAAGCTCGGCAAACCGTGAATGCCACACGTAGCACACGACATGAACTCTCGGCCGGCCCACACTACCTCGACCCCCTCACTGCCGACCCAACGGTGGACTATGTCGACCCCATGCATTCATTTGCCGAGTGGGATGACGACACGCGAGAGCGAGACGAATGGGAGAAACAACAAGAAGTAGAATTGTTGGCATCTATGACCCCCAGATCCCCCGACCCGGGACCCATTACGTACAAAGGTGGTAAAGCAGTTCGGGTGCGTCCTGAGCGGTACCACCCTCCCATTGATACGTGGTAGAGCCGTGTGGTCTCCCGCCATGGCCCGTGCCATTTCTGGTCTAGAGTGTCTCCTAGGTCAACCTGTGACGACACTTATTGCGAAGTTGCGTGAGGAACAACTCCCACCCCGCAATCCCAGAGTACCCTCCAACAAGCGTAAGCCCTTATCGGCAACAGATGACCCCACAGTCTCGTGTGTATGAGGAGTTGGTATGATTGTGTTGCTGTTGTTCTTCTGCAGGCCCCTTGGACGAAGATGACGACAGTGATGGTGCGCAGTTCCCGGGTGGCATGGAATTTCAGACGATGGAAGAGTGTTGTTGCGCCATCGAGGATTACGCAGTCCAACAGCGTTTCCCTCTCAAGTGGGAGAGGTCTAACCCTGGCCAAAATGTGGTCTGCAGCCGTAACCGCAAGAGCGATGGATGCCAGTGGGTCATCTGTGCTCGCATGTGAAGCAAGTCGAAAAGCTACACGGTGTCTTCATACGTGGAGGGGCATAACTGCACCCCGGCCTTGTCGAAGGGGAACCCGGCGCGGACAACCAAGTGGGTCCTGCGACGTATCCGGGACACGGTGGCCCGAGACCGAACGATGGACGCCAAAGCCCTGTGAGCGGTTGTCGAAGCTGTCACGCACGAGAGAGTGGGCTACCAGATCATCAGGAGGGCATGGAACAAAGCCCAAGAAGAAGTGATGGGGGAGAAGTCTACCTCGTGGGCTCTTTTCCCCACGTACTGCGTCGAGGCGAGTCCTGCATTAATGGTTTGGTATGTTAATGCATTGGATTTTTTGGCCCCCAGGTTGACTGTTGGATTCATTGCTTCCACACATGCACCTCATGCGCATCGACCCTAACACCGTCGCTGTTGCGGAGCAGAGGGCCAAGCATTCTTCCTCCTCTGGTTATCGCTGCTTTGTGGCGCCGGATACCTGCCGCAAAGCATGGCCTCATGTGTGGCATATCGTCACTCTCGACGACACGTTTCTCAAAAATGGGTACAAACAGGTGCTTCTGATTGCCCAGTTTTTTTATGCAAACAACAATAGTGTGCCGATGGCATACGCCCTGGCGAGCAAGGAGGACGTGGACAACTGGGGGTGGTTTGTGCTCCCGTTGTCTAACACATACTCGACCCTGCGTAAAGGAGGCACCACCATCATAAGTGACCGAGATGCAGGCACACACATATGAGCAAGAGGAATACGACAAGCTGAGCGCGGAGCTCATGCAGACAAACCAGGGCACAGCACGCTACGTGTTCGGTGATGGTGAGCAGGGAGGGATCCGGTTCCGCTGCTGGAGCCGCTTCCACGTACCACCGGGGTGTGGCGGCCACACCACAAGCATTGCCGCAGATTCCCGCAACACACGGATCATCAATGCTCGTAAGCTGTTCCCGTTCCACTGCTTCACTAGTCTCTACCCCTTCATACAAAAGCTCTTTGCAATGCGTAGAAAGATTCCCCACGACATGCACATGGACAGTGAGCAAGAGAGGAAGTGGGCGACCACCTCCGGGAAAGCGCTCATGCACAACTGCTTGGCGGCAAGAGACTATGAGGTCATGCACACCGAAAACCTCATGGGCACGGTAACCGGGAGCAAGGGTGTGCCGCGGCAGGTGGACTGCCGCACGGGGAAGTGTAGCTGTGGCCGCTACCAGGAATTTGGCATACCGTGTGTGCACGCATGTGCTGTGCTGCTGGAGAACGGCATGACACCGGAGAACTACACTAACATGGTGTACAGCATCGCCACGTGGAAGCACTGCTACGGCCACCCCAGGCCGGGCGTGAACCTGAGGGCGTTGAAGCTAGCCCCCCCAGAACCAGACCGTGAGGGGGACCTCCCGGGACCCGGGTGGAAGCCACCAGGCGGGCGTGCATTGGGCCGGCCGCAAGGCAAACGCAAGCGGCGGGGCAATCTATTGCGCGCAAACCACATCTATGGTCAATGTGGCCAGAAGGGGCACCCAAAGAAGCACTGCACCAACCCACCTGCGCCAACACCGACACAGATGGGTGCAGGCCATACGGCCGAGCTGCGAGCACAGTAAGTTGCAGCAGCCAATGGGGCTGAGGATGCTGTAGGGCCCATAATAGATGCAGCAGCCATGGAAGCCGATACAAGACAAAGAGACGAGGAGGGCAAGGCATGAGGCAAAGGAGGCTGCTTTCGGTCGTCAGTATGCCATGGTCCGTGAGCTTGTTCCGGAACTGGGGCTACCAGACCTTGACATGTTACCTGACACCAGAGCTCTGTGAAGGTAATGTGGTCGTAACTCTTACAGATGACCCCTATGCGTTGCCAAACTCTGATAGACACTTGTTGATTGAACAACCCATGAGTGGTCCTTGAACATACCATGTCCACACTATACCACATTAGTGACTGAATTTCACCCCTTCTGTGATTGCAGGTGAAGAAGGCAATACTACTCATTCCTATCCAAGCATCGTCAAGGTCAAGATCTCGGAGCAGCAGACGGGGACTCTCTATTAGAGGGCGGTTTAGATTGCAACATTTGCACATGGAGGTAGAAGAAAACGGTCAAACAACACGTGGCCAACCAGAGGAGGTGTTTTATGATGCTGTTGAGTGTGGAGATGCCTGCCCTTGTGCAGCTTGCGATGTTATCCGTTGGGTCCATAATTTTTGGATCTACGTGCAAGAGTGGATTGCCTCATGTAACCTGTCTCCATTGCGTTTCATGTAGACATAAGGCATTCGTACATAGTCACCTTTGCTCTTTCTATTACTTGCATTGTAATTGCAAAGGTTGTGAAAGAATGCTGCTCATAGGAGGACGCAGAAATGCATGTACAACATGGCATGAGGCCCTTCACCAGGTAACCAAATGTTACACTCTTGTTTGGCTTAATCTCAGTTTGCTATTGCTACAGGAGATCATTTACTTGTCACATTTGTGTCATGGTATGTCTGAATAGAACAATCCGTTTCATCGTATACAATGGGTCATTACATTACAGTAGTAGAAATAAACTATAGAACTAATGTGAGGTGCTACTTTGTATGAACTCCTGGACCTTATGTAATGTTATGGCTGCTCCACACTTGATGCATATAGTTGGCACAATGGATTGGAGTGTCAATACTCCAGAAATGCCTCACGGTTCTCCAAACATGAAAATGGGTACTCCATACTTCATTTGGTAGAAATCGTGTACCATTGTACTAGTGTGTGTGTACTCCAGGCATGGTTCAGGGTACTCCAGACATAGTTATGGGTACTCCAGACATGATTTTGCAGAAATATTGGGGCAATGTTCTGGACTTTGGGTAGTCCAGACATGATTCCAGGTACTCAAGACATGATTATGGGTATTCCAGACATGATTTCATAGAAATGTTGGCACAATGTAATGGACTATTGGTAGTGCAAACATCATTGTGGGTATTCCACACGTGTTTTCACAGAAATGGTGGCACAATGTATTGGACTAAAGGTAGTGCAGACATGATTCCCTGTACTCCAGACATTGTTCTGGGTACTTGAGACATGATTTTACAAGAATGGTGGCACAATGTACTGGACTATGGGTGGTCCAGAGACAACTGTGTGAAAAAATATGCTGTTCACCCGAAAGAGAAGGGCATTGTGGAAAGGAAACGACTAAATCATTCATCACTAACACTGTTGAAGGAGGGCATTACATAGATGAAAATCTGAAATCAAACTGACATGCCTGTGCAAAAGGGGGCAAAGTGAAGAAGATTTGGCAAAAAACCAATAATGGTAACAGTGGCAGGGGCCATTACGGACTCGGTGACTCAGACCATACCCACGGCTCCCAAGGCTCGGGAAAGTTTGGCGGACGATTACTCGGCATGCGCATCCCAAATTCCATGCCATACGTTCTGGAGCCACATGACCTGAGGCCCATGATGGTTCTTCATGGCCCAACTCATGGTTGCGTGATACATAGCAGCCCCGCTCCTCCTTCAATGCGACCCATGCCTGATGAGCCGCCACAGGGCCCCCTATGGGTGTACTCCATCCATGATGTGTCGGGCCATTCGGACGTCCGTCGGTGTCCATGTCGATCCAACATGGAGTACAAGTATGTGGGTACTTAGCGATGTGGACTGACTGAGAAGCGTTTTAAGTACACACGATAACACTTGTTTGTTGTGCGAACCAGTACAACAAGCCAGTTCGACGTTGGAACTCGTCATTGGTGCATGCCAACGTTCGAGACAAAAGCCCGGTCCGGCTACTTGTCCTATACTTTGGAACATGCGGCTGCAACGTCGGACGGGCAGAAATAACCTGCCCGTGTCCACGTGGAAACGGGCTACACGCATGAACCATGCATCGCCGGCAACATGACACAGTCATGCAAGACACCATCTCATATCCCCCCGGGTGGGGCTACGTCATCTCATTGGGCAGTCGTCCACTTTCGGCGTGGACTACCGTACTCCACCAATCGACTTCGACGTGTGATGTAAGCAATGCCGAGTCATATTGTGTCGAATTAACGGATCATTTTAACACCATTTGCAACAGCAAACCAGACTTATAAACGCAAAGAAACTACGACCCAACCTTCATATCGACTGGCAAATATAGGGTCCTATTACATTGTTTCGGCAACTGTGCAGTTGCCGAAACAACGTACCGATGACGTACCTACGAGGCTCTGCCGACGTCGACATCCCTAAACCCAAACCCTGTAGATTTCGTTGAAAAAATGGAGGCGACGTAGGCATAATTCTCAGAATGGGGGCAAGTTGGAAGACTAATAAAAAATCGGGGCGAGCTAGCAAGAAGTTTTTCCAGTGCGGGCGACCTAGCCATTTGTTCTCATAATGGGGGCATCTCTGACATGGTCGACCAAAAATGGGGGCAACCTGGCAATTAGCCGATCTAAAGGGTGTTGAAAATTTTTTGCTTTTTTTTGGGTCCCAAATTGGCATGTTGTTTTGGTATTTTTCCCTAATGTGACACCTGGCCTGTCTTATTTCTTCCTCCTTAGATGCCTCGGTTTCTGTTCGACACCGATCTCTGACTAATGCCTTCCTGGTAAAATCCAGCAATAGAATGTGGTTGGGAGCGACAGAACGCGATTGGAGGTGTCGCAACATGATTGGAGGTGTCAGAATGGACGTTTTGGCAGAGTTGCATGCGCACTGGTGCATTCGTGTATGCAACATTTGAACTTTTGAACTTCGAGTGTCACGCATTGATGGGAGTTATCACAGCCGAAGTCGAGCCCCACACTAGGCAAAAAAAAAACATTTTGTCCCTATGTGCAATGGTCTCCCGCCAATATGTCTTCGTGTCAAACACCTCTACCCCCACCTCATTTTGTCTTCATCCTTTATCAATAGGGAAGAAATACTCTGGAGTCCATGGTTTCGGTCAATAGATCCGCCATGTCCATACTCAAAAGCAAATTGACGGCGGTGTCCAAAGTCGAAACCGACATGCATGCATTGTCCATTGTCGTAAACGACATGACAGCGGTGCCCATGGTTTTCGTTGTGCGAAACAAAAACAAAAATCATGTCTATTGTATCCACTATTCGCTCGAAGTATTTAGTCTGCATAGTCTTGCATGTTGTAAACGAACCTCGCATGTTGCCAGTCTGGCTTAACAGCCTCTGCTTTGTTTTGTCCTTGCCATGCATGTGGACCGATGTTTTCGCGCTGTAGCCGACGTTTACGCTTCGCTTAGTAGAGGCTTCACCTGCCGTCGCCAATGAATGCATGCCAAATGGACGCGGCCATTGCCCATCACATATTTTCCACAGTGGAATTCGCTGACGCCGCACGCACCATCATTGGATATTGGCGGCATGTGCCGACGTCCACTCAGGGTCACGTGAACAGGTTCAACTAGTGAACCTGGTTTTTGTACCGGTTCGCACTGTGAAAGGGTACTAATGTGTGTAGGTTAGTGCTTCTCTGTCAGTACAATGTGATAAGTTTAATCCATCTGTCGAACTTTGACTCACACGTTGGATCGATATGGACAACGACGTCCGTCCAAATGGCCCAGCACATCATGGATGTGGTACTCCTGCAGGGGACCCCCGGGCGGCACATCGGGCATGGGTCGCATTGAAGGAGCGGTGGGACTGCAATGTAGCACGCCACCGAGAGTTAGGATATGAAGAACCAGCATGGGCCCGAGCTCCTGTGACTCCGGCGCACATGGCTTGGAACTTGGGAGTGCCCATGCCCAGTAGCAGGCCGCCCAACTGTCACGAGCCATGGGAGCCGTGGATATGTACCGAGCCTCCGAGTGCGTAGTGGGAATTCGTTGATGAAAGTACGGGAATGAGAATTTTATTGCATTGACAATCCAGGGTATGCGAGTTTTTTTTCAGTGACAAAAATGGGCATCTGAGGTTTATTGCTCTGACACTTCGGGGTATGCAAGTATTATCTCAGTGACAAGTATGGGCTTCCGAGGTTTATTGCGTTTACAATTCTGGGTATGCGAGTATAATATCACTGACAAGTATGGGCTTCCGAGGTTTATTTCATCGACAATTGTGGGTATGTGAGTATTATGTCAGTGAGAACTATGGGCTTCGGATGTTCATTGCATTGACATTTCTGGGTATGGGAGTAGTGTTTCAGTGACATGTATGGGCATCCGAGTTTTATTGCATTGACATGACTGGGTATCTAATTATGGGCATGGAACTATTATTTCAATGAGAAATATGGGTATGAGTTCTTTTCTTTTGTCACATTTCCGGGCACAAAAGTAAAAGGTAATTGACAACTATGGGCAAATCATAATCATTTCATTGACAGCCATGGGCACGATTTTTTTATTCACGCGACTACCATGGGCATGGGACTAATGTTCATCACCCAAGTATGGCCATTGTTGATTGACTTCAGGAAGTACTACCCAACCCACTCAAGATCTAACCACTTAGGATCCAAGACACTGCACAGCCAGAGCCAGTGGCACAAGTCGCATCCACATCCCTGCCGTCCTTGACATCCCATTGCATCATAGAATATGTCCTCATTGGCATCAATAGTGTCCATGTTTTTGTCTCCTCCCTCGTAGAAGACATCTTCTAATTACTCTCCTCTGCCTCTGCTTCACTCGTGTAGGCATCCAGTTGACTTGTGTCATTGTGTGTCAGTGTACAATGGCACATACCTACATATCTTGTTCTTTTTGGCGGCCACAAATAGGAATTCAGTTCTGACACACCAATGTCGCACCAACTCCCATGAGGAAAATGACGGTCAAGTCTTGTTCGTCACATGAACTCATGTTTCTGGTTCCTTGAAACAATTGTCGCAAAGAGAACAAAATGAACGTGTGTACAATCTATATGTACACTTGGTAGCTGCTTGAGGTACATACACTGCAAAATGATTTCAGGACACCATTGTGCACTACAACTTGCACCTTACTACAATTTTGGACTACAACAGATGCATACTTCAACAAAGCAAACGTCCAATGTGTGGTTACTGGTTGTGAAAAAATTGAGTAAAAGAGGAATATGGGTTGATTACGACATGGGGAAGGATTACACGAGCTCATGCATTGGGCATTAGAACTCTCAGTCAAGCGGAGTCGGTCAACGATACTAACCAAAGTACGCCAGAGTTGAAAGCTAATATACTACACGAGTACAATCACGAGCCACATGTGATCTGGCATGCACCTCCTCTTCAACGAGTGGAAGTTGGTGATCTCTGCAAAGCACAGACATGGAATGAAATCAGTGTTAGACATCATGAATGAAGTTGAAGGCAGAGTTCAAACAAAGTAATGGCAATCAAAACAACCTCACCCAGACTGACCAAGGGCCAAAGGAGCGGTTGATGCTGTCCACTTCAGCATGGAAGGCCAGCCATGCCTCCTCACGATCTTCGACATCATGGTGGTCGACCCTTTCCTCGTCAGTGGACACAGAGACAGGGTCGACGACCTCCTGCCCCCCCTCCCCCCCTCTTCCTCTTCCTCGTCCCCCCCCCTCCTCGTCCTCCTCCTCATCATGCGCCTCCTCCTCCTCCTCCTCCTCCTCCTCCTCCTCGGACTCCGCCTCCTCTTCGGTAGGGGGTGCATCATCCGCCTCATCCCCTGAGTATCCCATGACGTCCATGTTAGTCCGGTAGGATGCCCGCATGCGACGATCAACGTCTAGCTCGGAGACGCGTGCGGCCACCATTTGCTCGTTGCTTGGGGCCTC
>SZWC01025295.1:19861-31592 GCA_023375785.1 Penium margaritaceum
CCTCCTCCTCCTCCTCCTCCTCCTCCTCCTCGGACTCCGCCTCCTCTTCGGTAGGGGGTGCATCATCCGCCTCATCCCCTGAGTATCCCATGACGTCCATGTTAGTCCGGTAGGATGCCCGCATGCGACGATCAACGTCTAGCTCGGAGACGCGTGCGGCCGCCATTTGCTCGTTGCTTGGGACCTCCATGTTCAGGCATGCCCGCCGTACATGGCCCTGCTTTCCCCAGCAGGCACAAATGCGTCGTTTCTTCATCTTTGCATACATGTCCAAGCACACGGTGGCTGGTCGCCCGCGCCCGCGACTTGGGCCTGGCTGCTTCCACTTAGGCTCTGCTAGCTTCACCTGCCCCACCTTTGGCAATGGGATTGGGGCGTTGTAGGTCCACGTGTAGCTCAGGTTCAGGTAGCCGAATTCAATGCTAGGGGGTTCAGCGCGTTCTCCAGTAGTTGGCTGAATGCGTGCAGGCATGGCACTCCATACTCCCGCCAACGCCCGCACGAACAGTATTTTTTGGTGATGTTGATGTCGCGAGGAGTACCGTTACGATGCGTGGCTGTGGCGCCGTGCCATGGTCCCGTCTTGTCGCCATCCAGGTCGAGTGAATACTCTCTGTTGCGGTCGCAGTTGTGCTTTACCTTGAGGTATAGCA
This sequence comes from Penium margaritaceum, assembly GCA_023375785.1. NCBI lineage: Eukaryota > Viridiplantae > Streptophyta > Zygnematophyceae > Desmidiales > Peniaceae > Penium > Penium margaritaceum. The sequence goes on from SZWC01025295.1 coordinate 20,515, forward strand.
CAAGCGCGACGCTGCCCTCGGCGTTGTGTGCCATCCTACGCCGAACGTGCCACAATCGCTGCACAAACATGTGCAGGTTCACAAAATAAAAGTAGGGATACATCTTTCTGAGCTCCACCAGCTTGCCATTTAGAGACTCCATGGCGTTGCTGGTGGTATGCCCTCCGTGAGAAAGTGGGCAGAACAGCCTGCTCTTCAGGATGTCGGGCTCTCCATTCCAGCCCAACAGGAAATGAACTACCCTTGGTACTGTGCGCCGCATCTCTTCCAGGCATGCATCCCAGTCCGCCTGCGTCGTCACGTGCGCCAGGTTCCAAAATAGTGCGCCCGACCTGACCTGGCACTTGGACTGCACGTTGCGCATAACGTGCCACGTGTAGTACGTTTGGGTGGCCTCGGGCAGCTTGGCCTCGATAGCGTTGGCAAGTTCCTTCTCGCGGTCAGATGTGACTGTTGTTCCATGTTGTGCGGCCGTGGGATACCCTGCTGCCACCAACTCACAGAACCAACTCTAGTTGTGCTCATCTTCCCCGGACACCAAGGCATACGCAGCGGGCATGGCGTTGTCATTTGCGTCAAAGAATTGCATGATGAGGAGAACCTGCTTGTGCCCGTTTTTTAGATGTGTGCCATCCATGACGAGGACGTGTCTGGTGTACTCAAAACCTCCCCTGTAGGCCCCGGATGCGATGAACACTCGGTCGAAGGCGCTCGTGACACAGTCTTTCTCGGCTTTAGCGATGGCTAGCGGGTCAACCCTCAGCACCTGCATGAGACAATATTATCCACATGTTTAGTCCCTAAACTATCACATACCTGACTTGTTGAAAATTGTGTTCAATAAACCATTGTTGGATAACGTACCTCGTCCACGTAACCTGGGAACATGCTCCACGAGTCTGACTTCTTGCCATACATCTTCTCCAAGTACACTTTCTTTGCACGGTAAAGGGTGGTGTAGGGGACCTTCGTCTTGGCTACTTCTGTCACGACCGCATGGAGCGCCTTGGGCTTCACACATGGGTCCTTCGCGATGGTACTCTCAATCCGCCATGCAACCCACCTCATGGAGCACACGGGGTTACCCCGGCCGAGGCCAGAGTCACAAAGATGGCCATCCACGAACAACGTGATGTTGACTGCTCCGGACTTCTTGCTGTCCCCGGCACTTCTTCGTTGCATACTGCTTACACCGCGCCACAAGGCGAGTGCAGTCGCTTTTCAACCACCTCAACGCCATGCGGTTGCCCCGCATACTCTTCCACTGCGGCTTTGCATGCGGCCATGTTCTCAAATGTTGAACCACCGGGGAAGTCCACCGCAACCTTCCGCTTCTTCGGGGTAGCACGTGGGATGGGGACCGAGATGCAGGCGGCGGCAGCCTTCGCTTTGGCGTCGGCTGCCTTCGCCTTGGCGTCGGCTGCCTTTGCCTCATCGTCAGAATCGACGGGCAGGCCCTTGGTCGAGAGCACACGCCCGCCTACACGTGACATCCTGAGAGGACCCTTCGCTTGAGGACGTGGGGCCCCGTCGACTACAGGGGGCGGTGCATCGTCGTTGTCGGCGGTGGGTGTCTGGCGCGTCAAGCATGGATCATCTGTCAAGTCGTTGTCGCTGTCGTCTGGTGGGAACGAGGAGGTTGTGAGAGCTCCGCCTCCTCTCTGGTGCGTGGTCCCCGCCATCGGGAGATATCATGGGCACCTTGTGTTGTGATGTTGTCAGTTATACACAGTTGTATAGTTGGTTGTGACCACTCGGCCGTGTCCATTCTCGTGCAGATCCTTGAGGCGAACCCAGCTGGAGACAGAGTTCCCTGAGGTGATGCTCCACCCGCTGGAGGCAGCCTGGCAGCCTACCCAGTGTACCAGAGGGCTCCCACAGCCCACGGACTACGTTTGGAGGTCTTCAGGATTTTCTCGGTGGACAGCCCTGCCAGGCTGATTTACATGTTTGTTTTCTTACACTCTCCGGCTGTTCCCGGACGTAGGCTTGTGACCAGTCGTTGTGTCTGTCTTTTTGTCGTGCATGCGTAGGATCAGACGGCGCTCCGTTTGGACGCTTGTGTGCAGAATTATGGCCAAAACAGTGGTTTTGGGCCGGTTCAGGTTTGACAGGCACCGCCGTGTGCGCCACCCGCCGTGAGTCACGGCGGCTATTTATGTTGTGGACCTGTCATTTGTTATTTCTCTCTGCATTAACTTCAGTTGAAGCTTGAGATACAAGTGCACGTGTCTCTCCCTACCCTTGCTGTCCCTTGCATGACCTGTGTGTCAACCAGCCAGACCCGTGTTGTCAGGCTAGCAAGCAGAAAGGCTAGCAAGCAGAAAGGCTAGCAAGCAGAAAGGCTAGGAAGCTTCCTGGAATCTTCTCATGGTATCAGAGCAAGCGAGCCAGTGCTCGTCGTGCTGGGCAGCAGAGACGCAGCAGCTGCAGCAGCAGTGAGCAGCAGCAGTGGCAGCAGCCCACAACAGCAGCAGCAGGTCCTGGTTGGACCCATCACCACCCTGAGTCGCTTGAAGCGATAAGAGTACGCAGTGACGCATATGCCATCATCCTGATGCGTCAGAAACCGCAACGGCAGGTTCGTGCTGCAGCTGCTGCGTGTCACAACGGCTTGAGGCCGTTGGAGCCCTTGCGCGCAGCAGCAGCCGGTCCGAGGCCGCCCGTGTGGCGACTTGGAGCCGCAAACCGGGCGAGCAACAGCACCATCAGCGAGCAACAGCAGCAACAGCGGCTGTGGCCACTCAGGCACCAGAGGCACCAGTACCTTTTGTAGGTGCTGACTCCAGCTGTGCAGCTTCCTGGAAGCCGCACGGACGTGGAGGAGCCGCAGACGCAAATCGCGTCAGCCGCCATCCTCTCTTCACCCGCCTGTGCCGGACTCAAATAGCCACCAAAAGTTGCGCGCTATGGCTCATTGGAAAGCTTAGATTTCAAGCTTTCCATCGCGCCCTTTCTCGCCTCATTTGGAGCTCTGTAGCCTCCAGCATTCACCGTTCCGCATCACTGATTTGAATTTTTCATTTTTTCGGCCTGAGCACAAAATCAGGTCGTTTTGGCCTTTTNGCGCTATGGCTCGTTGGAAAGCTTAGATCTCAAGCTTTCCATCGCGCCCTTCGCCTCATTTGGAGCTCTGTAGACTCCAGCATTCACCGTTCCGCATCACTGATTTGAATTTTTCATTTTTTCGGCCTGAGCACAAAATCAGGTCGTTTTGGCCTTTTCCCCCACTTTTTGAAGACAAAAATTTCACCATTGTCTTCAGCATCGTCAGACGCCTCTGTGGTCCAAATTTCGCATCATTTGGACAACCTTCAATTTTTAGTGGTGAAAATTTAAATTTCTAAATTTTCAGCACTTAGCCGATTTTCTGGTCAGAAGGTCGACTTTTGCCACCGTCCTAAATCGGCGAGAAACGCTGACGGTTCTGCGTTCGGACGACTTTTGCACCGCCTCAGCATGGAGCAGCTCCAAGGGCAAGGAGCTGGAGGACACCGTCACGAGCGGGGGCCGCAGCCCACGCTCAAAGGCGATTGACTTCCTGCTGGTGGAGCAGTCGTCACTCCGCCAGCGCCAGGATGAGCAGTCAGCTACGCTGCGACAGATCCGCGATGCCTTGGTCTCTCTGTCTGGGACACCGGGACATCAGCCCAGGAGAGAGAGAGNAGACGAGAGTCCATGGTCGAGGAGTGGGATCAGGCGCCACCTCCCACTGGGGAGGACGCGCTTCGCCGGCTGATGGAGCAGATGAGGAGCCTGCGCATTGAGACACCGGCGCCCAGTCCGAGGGGACAGCAGCAGCAGCAGCAGCAGCAGACCGACCTGTGTCAGGTCTCGGGTGCTGCTAGAGGAGCAGCGTTGATGCCTTTCATGCCCTTCCCACGCCCGCTCCTAGCACCACCAGAGGTCTAGCTCCCCACGGAGCGACGACCCAAGGACTTCGAGACTTCCCCGCCTCGCTACGATAGCAAGGCGGGGTTTGACTGTTAGGAGGTGCTGTTTAAGGTATGGGCAGACTCAGAGGGAGTCTGGCCCTACTACCACAGCCAGTACCAGACGGCTGATTCGCTCCAGTCCCAGACGACAACGCGTGCCATGCGTGGACTGCTGTACGTATTTCCACAGGAGACAGTGGTAGACTTCCGCCCCTTCCTGGGCGCGCCTGGGACAGGAGCAGGCGCAGACCCGCGCCGCGGCTGGGAGCTGGCGCTGACAATTTTTGCAGCAGAGACTCACGCGACCCGGTCAGCGCGCCTTCGCGAGTTCCACTCCCTTCATCAGGGATCCTCGGAGTCAGCAGCTAATTATTGGCGTCGGGCCATGCGCCTGTACACTCGTCTGGGCACCGGAGGCGGCTCTCAGCTCTGGGCGCAGGACACCATCATGCTGGGAGTGCGCCCCGAGCTCACTGACACCTTCTCCCGCCTCGACCAGGACGTCCTCGCGTCCATGTCCGACACCCTGCAGCTGTTGCCCTGGGCGCAGCGGTACTTCATCCAGGTTGCGACAGCTGACAAGGCAGCCCGTGCGCATTGGCAGGGCGCCATGGCCGCAGCAGCAGTGGGAGCGACGTCCTCTACGCCTTCCACACCGTCGTCCACCTTCACCCCCACCAGCTGCACCTCTGCCTCTCCCGCTTCCTCCCCTACTACTCCGACAGCCACCGCAGCAACCGTGAAGGGGAAGAAGGGGAAGAAGAAGAGGGGACCACAGCAGCCTTCCGGTGGCACCGGACGGGCGGTCCGCTGCCACAACTGCGGCGGACCTCATCGCTACACTGAGTGTCAGCAGGAGCTCGACTGGGCGAGGATCACCCGCGGTCTTCAGGCAGCTCACGAGGAGCGGATCCGCACTGGAGCAGCAGCCCGTGCCGCAGCGACCTCGGGGGCAGCACCGGCGGCACATCCTCCGCCATCCGGGGGGAGTACTACGCCGGACCCGAGGGACCAGACCATCGCAGAGCTACGTCGACTGCTGGCACTTCGCTCTCAGGGAGGTACGAGTGCGCTGTCACAGCCGAGTGGTCCACAGACTGACTGTCCATCTGTGTTTGTGGCACGTGGTCGTACTTGTGGGGGGGCTACGTTGCCTGCTGAGGATGAGTCTGACAGCACAGAGTGGTTGGATGGGTCGCATCGTCGTGCATTGTCCCGCTGTCCTGCCACACCCGCTGAGCATCCAGCAGAGGCAGCGTGCTCCGTTGCTCATTGTACCATGACCACCACAGGTCGTGAGGCGAGTGGCCACTGGATCATTGACTCAGGGGCCACTCACCACATGACCTGCGACCGTACCGCCTTTGTCGTGCTTGGTCCTGTTGGGTCTGTTCGGTCAGTGTAGACAGGTTCTGGGCAGTCACTACCTGTTCAGGGGACAGGGGTTGTACGGTTCGATGGTCCGTCTGGTCCCGTGTATCTTTCTGACGTGCTTTTCGTGCCTGATCTCGAGCTCAGCCTGCCCTCTGTCCGTGCCTGCACGAGGATGGGTCTCTCTGTTCACCACTCCATTGATGATGCCACGATCACTACACTTGATACTTCCACGGTTGTGTTGCGTGCCTCTGTTGTGGATGACCTGTATTGCATCGTGTGCTGCTCTGCTCCTGACTCTTCCCCTTGCTCATCTGCCCGCGTCTTTGTCACGGGGGTGTTGTCTCCTGACCACCAGCGCCTGTTACATCGGCGCCTGTGTCATGTGAGCACGGACACTGTGTCCAGGCTCATTCGTACACAGCCCACTCTCGGTCTTGACGCGGCTTCCTTCGAGAAGCCGCCCAAGACCGACTGTTTGTTCTGCGCTCAGGGCAAGACGCATCGATGCACCTACCCTGCCTCTGTCACTCGCGCGCAGCGTCCCCTGGATCTTGTCCACTCGGACCTCCTCGGACCTCCTCGGACCTCTCCCTATCGAGTCTGTCGCTGACCGTGGTCGGTATGTTCTTACCCTCACGGATTACTTCACCCGCATGCGGTGGGTCTACTGCCTCCGCCACAAGAGTGATGCCGCTCTAGCCGTGCGCTTGTGGCTCGTGATGGCCGAGTGTCAGTCTCGTCACTCCCTCCACACCTTCCGCTCTGACCGCGGCGGTGAGTATCTCGGTGAGCTGACCACTCACTTCGCCGAGCTTGGTATCTGTCACGAGCTCTCAGCCCCTGCTACGCCATAGCAAAACGGTGTGTCCGAGCGCTGGAACCGCACCATGGAGGACGCGGTTCGCGCCATGCGCGCTGAGTGCAGTCTCCCGGAGTCCTTCGCCTTCGAGGGCTTCGCCTACATGACGTGGGTCTGGAACCGCCTCCCGCATGGTCCCTTGTCGGACCACGTCACGCCGTATGAGCTGTGGTTCGGTCACCGTGTGGACCTCAGGCTTGCTCGCGTCTGGGGTTCCTTGGCTTGTGTCTGGTACACCGAAGACCAGCAGGGGTCCAAGGTCTCTCCGCGCGGCCGGATGTGTGCCTTCCTCGGTGTCTCCTCGCGCTCCAAAGCGTGGCGTTTCTGGGATGAGGGTCACCACCGCATCGTTGAGTCACGCGACGCGCTGTTTTTTGAGGCACTGTCGTATCGCGACCTGTCTGCCATTCTCACCCAGGCAGCGTCTCACGTTCCCACCTGTGAGGCCTCCCGTCAGATGGGGGAGTCTACCCCACAGGGTGAGTCCGTCCGGGGTGCCTCCAGGGTGGGACCGTCGCTGGCCACCATTGACCCGGCCATCATTGACCCGGCCATCATTGCTGTCGGGCCTGTAGTCTCTACGCCTGCCCCGCTTGCGCCCGCCACGACTGTCTCGCCTGCGCCTGCCGCGCCTGCCTCACCCGTGCCCACCGCGACTGCCTCGCCCGCGCCTGCCGCGACTGCCTCGCCCGCACCTGCAGTGCATGCTTCGTCCGCACCTGCAGCGCCTGCTTCACCCGCACCTGCAGCGGCTGCTTCGCCCGCACCTGCAGCGCCTGCTTTGCCCGCACCTGCAGCGCCGGCTTCGCCTGCTGGGGCTGCACCTGCCGCCTCTTCGCCTGCGGCGCCTGCCTCACCCGCGCCCGCCGCGACTGTCTCGCCCGCGCCTGCCGTGACCGTCTCGTCCGTGCCTGCAGTGCCTGTTTCGCCCGCGCCTGCCGCGCCTTTCTCGCCCACGCCTGCAGCGTCTCCAGAGATAGCACATGACCTCCCTGTGCCAGAACCGTCGGTCAGCTCAGACTCGGGCTACTCCCGTGGACCAGGTGGGCGTCTCCGCCCACTGGCCTCACAAGCACCTTTGACTGCGGTTGCGCCACCTAGACGACGCACGCGCAGCGTGCACAGTGATGTCCCTGGCACAAAGGCTCTCGGCCTAAGTGTCCAAGGCACCTACACAGAGGTGCACCCAGCTTGTCCCATTGGGCACTAGCTGATCGCTGACGAGCACGAGGCTGCACAGGCAGTTTCCGCTGACCTAGTTGCGGTCCGTCCGACCCATGAGGCATGTGTCCTGGCCACCCGAAGCTCCTCTTTGACGGTCCCTGATCCAGACACGTTAAAGGAGGCTCTCTCAGGAGAGGATGCTGAGCAGTGGCGGGCCGCCTGTGAGGACGAGCTCAGGGCCATCCGGGAGTACGGAGTCTTTGAGCTGGTCGACCGTCTTGAGGGACGGAAGGTCGTGCAGGCCATGTGGGTCTTCCGCAAGAAGGTGAAGCCTGACGGCTCACTGGACCGCTATAAGGCACGCTTGACTGCCAAGGGATTCTCTCAGGTTGAGGGGATCGAATTCACTGACACCTTTGCCCCTGTTGGCCGCATGACCACAGCTCGCGCGCTGCTTGGTGTGGTCGCTCACCATGACTGGGAGCTGCACCAGATGGATGTGAACAATGCGTTCCTCCACGGCACCTTGGAGGAGGAGATCTACATGGTCCAGCCACCTGGGTTTGAGGTCGAGGGCAACAAGGTCTGGCGCTTGCGCAAGGCCTTGTATGGCCTGAAGCAGTCGCCCCGGTGCTGGAACCGAGAGATCACTCGCACCCTCACTCAGGCCGAGTACGTCCAGAGTGATGCCGACCCGTCACTTTTCATCCGACGGACAGCCGAGCACCTCACTGCCATTCTGGTGTATGTGGACGATCTCCTGATTACGTCTCCTTCACTGGAGGCCGTGAAGGAGGCCAAGGCGGTCCTGCAGGCCGCCTACAGGATGAAGGACCTTGGTCCAGCGGCTGTTTTCCTCGGGATGGAGATTGTGCGTGATCGTCGTCGACGGACACTCCTCCTCCATCAGGCACNCTTGCGCAAGGCCTTGTATGGCCTGAAGCAGTCGCCCCGGTGCTGGAACCGAGAGATCACTCGCACCCTCACTCAGGCCGAGTACGTCCAGAGTGATGCCGACCCGTCACTTTTCATCCGACGGACAGCCGAGCACCTCACTGCCATTCTGGTGTATGTGGACGATCTCCTGATTGCGTCTCCTTCACTGGAGGCCGTGAAGGAGGCCAAGGCGGTCCTGCAGGCCGCCTACAGGATGAAGGACCTTGGTCCAGCGGCTGTTTTCCTCGGGATGGAGATTGTGTGTGATCGTCGTTGACGGACACTCCTCCTCCATCAGGCACGATATGCACAGGTGGTGGGGGAGCGGTTTGCTGACCTCCTTGGCGCTGTTCCCGCCGCCTCGTCACCCATCACTCCCGACAGGCAGGACGCCCTGAAGGTGACAGACCCAGCCGATCTGGGCGAGACTGTGGACGTGACCCTGTACTTGCGCATCATTGGCTCACTGATGTACTTGGCCACGACCACGCGTCCCGACATTGCATTCGCTGTCAACATACTCGCACAGTTCAGTCAGTCCCCTCGGGCTCGCGCTCTGCACACAGCTTTGCGAGTCGTCCGGTACGTGGTCTCCACACCGTATCACGCTCTTTGCTTTCGGAGACAGTGCTTGGTTGTGGTAGATGGCTACACCGATAGCGACTGGGCATGGAGTCCTGATGGACGCAGCCGCACGGGTTACGTGTTCCTGCTTGGTGGCACTGCTGTGTCTTGGCGCAGCGGCAAGCAGGGGTGCATTTCTTGCAGCTCCTCAGAGGCTGAGTATGTTGCTCTGGGCGCTGGCGCCGCTGAGGCGGTGTGGCTACAACAGTTGTTCCAGTGCTTGGGTCAGTCCGTGCCTACCATCATCCTCCGATGCGACAACCAGAGTGCTCTCGCGATCGCTGAGAACTCTGGTGTGTTCCACGCACGCACGAAGCACATCGCTGTCGAGTATCATTTCGTGCGCGATCTGGTGGAGCGGCAGTTGATCTCCATCGTCTGGGTGGGCACAGACTTGCAGCGCGCTGACTTCCTGACCAAGGCACTGGCACGTGGGAAGTTCCTCGGGGCTGTTCGTTCCGTCGGATTGCGACCCCTGTCCGAGAGTGGGTGATTGTCCGGGTCCCTATTGAGCACTCTGTGTTGCACCGGCACGCGTTCTGCACGTGTATGGACATACGTACCATCGGGTCATGGGGGAGTGTTGTGATGTTGTCAGTCATACACAGTTGTACAGTTTGTTGTGACCACTCGGCCGTGTCCATTCTCGTGCAGATCCTTGAGGCGGACCCAGCTGGAGACAGAGTTCTCTGAGGTGATGCTCCACCCGCTGGAGGCAGCCTGGCAGCCTACCCAGTGTTCCAGAGGGCTCCCACAGCCCACGGATTACGTTTGGAGGTCTTCAGGATTGTCTCGGTGGACAGCCCTGCCAGGCTGATTTACATGTTTGTTTTCTTACACTCTCCGGCTGTTCCCGGACGTAGGCGTGTGACAAGTCATTGTGTCTCTCTTTTTTTCGTGCATCCGTAGGATCAGACGGCGCTCCGTTTGGACGCTTGTGCGCATAATTATGGCCAAAACAGTGGTTTTGGGCTGGTTCAGGTTTGACAGGCACCGCCGTGTGCGCCACCCGCCGTGAGTCACGGCGGCTATTTATGTTGTGGACCTGTCATTTGTTATTTCTCTCTGCATTAAAGCTTGAGATACAAGTGCACGTGTCTCTCCCTACCTGTTGGTTTTTTCGTATCTCTCATTGTGCTCTGTTGTGTCCTCCCGGCTTGTATACATCGGCGTGAAGATGACTGGCGGCGAGACTCGACGCTGATGGAGTGTCGTCCGGTGGAGCCGACGCACGCTGAGGTCTTCACGCAGTTCGCTGGAGCCTCCTCTCTCAGGCGACGCGCTCAGCTCCATCGGTAGGCGTCCTCGGCGATCGTGCTGCCGGCGGTCATTGACACCGCATTTGCTGCTTGCATGCATCCAGCGCGTCCCATTGCGTCTGCATCGTCATGCACTGCCTAGGGTCCCAGTTTCAGGTTGCATGGCCCTGTTTGGCAGCATAAACCGTTGTGGGCACTATCTGGGTTTAGGCTGCCATAACTCCTCCCTACTATTTTTCTAGCAGATTCTGACCGCACGGCTGCGTTCGCAGCGGCGGTATTATGGTATGGTCGAGTTTTCAGGCAAAACGGACGACGCCCGGGTTTTGGGCTGTCGGCTGCCTGGCAGGACTCACCGAGAAAACCTGCCAGCCTGAACTGAGCTATTTTCTGATTGGCTGTTGAACTGAGTAACAAGTTCTACAGAGCTGGGGGGGGCCTAGAACTTGGAGGGGTCTCCCATTGTTGTTCATTCTTCATTCCTAATCAGTCATTGTCAGTTTTCAGCTGCTTTCTGGCGCTAACTCTGGCGCGCGCGTTTCTGAGTAACAAAACCCAGAGCTTCCAGACTTAGACTCTAGAGCAGCAGACTGAGGGGGCAGCTGACCTAAGCAACGAGCGTGGAAGCCCGCACGCTGCATCAACAACGCTGCTGCCCCAACACGCTGCATAGTTTCTTTCTTGGTATCAGAGCCAGAGCGTAGCAGCAGCAGCAGAAGACTGGCGAACAGGTGCCAGACAACGCCGGCGGACCCCCATACGCGCCAGTGCAGGGGAAATGCTGCCGGATTTTTTCCGGCAGCATTGACCCTCCTGGTGGCGGCGTCAGAATTTTTCCCACGGCCACTGGGCCAGGGGAAATGCTGCCGAAATTTTTTCGGCAGCACTGACCCCCACGCGTGACGCGAGGAGGTGAGCGGCAGG
>SZWC01025297.1:6906-18694 GCA_023375785.1 Penium margaritaceum
TCTCTCTATCTATCTATCTATCTATCTATCTATCTATCCATCCATCTATCTATCTATCTATCTGTCTATCTATCTATCTATCTATCTACCTATCTATCTATCTATCTATCTATCTATCAGCCATCGGAGCTATACTATCAGGAAGGGTCCCAGCCATGCGTGCTTCAGTCGGAGAGGGGGGTGCAACAGGGAGATCCTATCAGTCCCTTCCTCTATGCTTTGGCGCAGTAGGATGCATTGGAGGCAGCACAGGCATCGATGGGAGGGACGGGCCGGGTGCTGGCGTACTTGGACGAAACATACTTGTTAGGCCCTCTGCAAGAGCTGGAGGCGGCGTTCACTACGCTACAGGGAGGATTGGCTACGCTGGGGATGGAGGTCCAGCCTTGCAAATGCCAGCTGTACCTACCGGTGGGGGTGGGTCAGGCGCCGGAGAGCATTGCGGGGGTCCCACGAGCGACGGAGGGGATGGTGATTCTGGGGAGTCCGATCGGGACAGAGGGGTTCTGTCGAGCGCGCCTTGATTTAGCAGTACACAAGGTAAAGGAGATGATGGAGACGCTCTTCAACATGCCAGACGCCTGGGCCGTGTTCAGCATCTTGAGGGAGTGAACCACTCGCAGGCTTCAGCATCTCACGCGGCTGACGCCCCCATCAGAGTGGTGGACCAACCGGTTGCAGCGGTTTCACGAGAAGGTGGGGGATTGCATCCGTCAGCTGGTGGGATTGGATGAGGTGTAGGGGATCAGAGAGCGGCGGGCAGTGGCCCACGCTGAGCGCTAGGCACGGCTCCCGATCAGGCTGGGTGGGCTCGGCCTAACGGGTGTGGGGGACCTCGCACCCCTCTCGTTTGTATGTAGCCGCCTGCAGTCTTGGCACGCGGTGAAACGTCTCCTCCATCCACGAGGTCTCAAGGATAACGGAGAGGGCGAGGGAGGAGGACAGAGACCATGGACAAGGGGGATGTTTTCAGAGCTAAAAGAAAAGGCGTTGCAAGAATTCCCAGATGCAGTAAAACCAAAGGTCCCACAGCTGGCGGAGTGTGAGCAAGGGAGCCCCAAGCGCCTTTTCCAGGACTTGTCTGACACCGTCTATGAGTGGCAGCTTGTGGAGCTCCGATCGGTGATGGCAGCGAAGTTGGGAGGAGAGGAGGTACTCCCACAGTTGCAGCGACTCTCGGCGGTGCAGGGGGAGCAGAGCGGGGATTGGCTATTGGCACATCCCAGGTCCGTCACCGACCGGCTGTACATGGCACCAGAGGACTGGAGAGTGGCGTGGAGGTTTCGCCTTGGGCTCCCCATTACACACTTGCGCCATACGCCGGCGTGCACGTATACAGAGTGGATCCCAATGCACCCATGCGCACCGCAACACGCCCTCCGATGTGTTCAAGGAGGGGGCACGAAGGCGGTCCACGATGCAGTGATGAGAAAGTTGGCAGCAGTGGTACGTGAGAGCGGGATGGGCGGGATGACTGTCGAGCACATAGGCCTCCTACCAGAGGGACGTCCGTATATCACATGTTTTGACCCATCCACAGGTCACACACTTGTGATGGACATGGTCATCGCCGACCCGCAGCGGCCGAGACTGGGGAGGAGGTCGGCGAAGCGGCCGGGTGTGGCATTGGAGGATGCGGTGCGCACGAAGGAGAGGAAGTATGGATGATGGCGACGCGAGGCAAAGCGCGACCATATGGAGTTTTTCTTCCCCGCGATGGACACCTTGGGGGCCTTCTCGCGAGGCCTCGGCAAGGTATTGTGGACATCATGAGTGGCGACCGAGCGGAGGTTGGCCAGACAAGGAGGTACCACAGGGGTGTCGGTTCCACTACGCGCCCTCATCAACCAGCGCATGGCAGTGGCCCTTCAACGAGCACAGGCGCAGCAGTTGTGACAACGGGCCGCGGAGCGGGCGGCAGACACATCTCTTGACCAGGACATCGCTTGACATGGAGAGTGCTTTATAGGAGGGATGAGGGACCATCTGTGGCAGACCTTTGCTTTGTGGAGTAGGGGTAGAGGGACAGGTGGATTTTGTCAGGATGGCGAGAGCGAGTTCAGGGCTATGTTCCAGACCTTCCATTGTGTGCTCATGTTACCGGTGGCTGGTGTGTTCTTTGCTGATTCCACTGGGGTGGAGATCTCAAACTTGCATGTCACATGTAAACTCACAGTTCGTTGAATGCGATTGATCTATCTATCTATCTATCTATCTATCTATCTATCTATCTATCTATCTATCTATCTATATATCTATCTTTCTATCTATCTATCTATCTATCTACCTACCTACCTACCTACCTACCTATCTATCTATCTATCTATCTATCTATCTATCTATCTATCTATCTATCTATCTATCTATATATCTATCTTTCTATCTATCTATCTATCTATCTACCTACCTACCTACCTACCTACCTATCTATCTATCTATCTATCTATCTATCTATCTATCTATCTATCTATCTATCTATCTGTCTATCTATCTATCTATCTATCTATCTATCTACCTACCTACCTACCTATCTACCTACATACCTATCTATCTATTTATCTATCCTTCCATCCATCCATCCATCTATCTATCTATCTATCTATCTATGGAGGTCGAACCTTGCAAATGCCAGCTGTACTTACCAGCGAGGGTGGGCCTGGCGCCGGGGAGCATTGCAGGGATCCCACGAGCGACAGAGTGGATGTTGATTCTAAGGAGTCCGATCGGGACAGAGCAGTTCTATCGAGCAAGGCTTGACTTAGCAGTACACGAGGTGGAGGAGACATTGGAGACGCTCGTCGACATGCCGGACGCCCAGGCTGCGTTCAGCATCTTGAGGGAGTGCACCACTTGCAGGCTTCAGCATCTCACGCGGCTGACGCCCCCATTAGAGTGGTGGACCACCCGGTTGCAGCGCTTTGACGAGAAGGTGGGGTATTGCATCCGTCGGTTGGTGGGATTGGACGAGGTGTAGGGGATCAGAGAGCGGCGGGCAGTGGCCAACGCCGAGCAACAAGCACGGCTCTCGATCCGGTTGGGGGGGCTCGACTTAACGGGGGTGGGGTGTTGAAACAGTATACACCTTGTCCACTGCCTAGCTGGCTAGCTACACATACAGACAAGGCATGCACTGCTCTATGGAGTATGTCCCCTTGATCTGTTCTGAGATGGGCCAGGAATGCACTGCCCATAATGTGTATGTCCCCTGTGGCTCATCATAGGAACCATACATTTTTGGCTTGGTTGAATAGGCACCGAAGTCTCAAACAAGACGTCGCAGGTTCAATCCCCGCGACGGCCGCAATTTTCTTTGTGGCCAAAACTGGGACAGGAAGCTTCTAGGAAGCTTACTAGAGCCTGCCTTGAGGATGACTCTTGGCGGTCTAAGGAAACGCCAAGTAGGATTATAGGTTGAGGTTGGCTCCAGTGGAGCCACTACAAGCAGAAGCTTTAGCAAAGCTCTGCAAGTATAAAAGCCTGTGCCTTGCATGGATCCATTTACAGTTCTTGCCTTTGAGACTCCTCACAAAGTGTCCAACCAAAGGTAGACACTAAAGATAAACATGCGGACTTCGTGAGGTTGCAAACCAAACAAACCTAAATTGTGGATCCCTCATTCGAGGGTGATATGTTATCTTGGTTGCAATACCAAGAGCGGTTGGCGGCCTCCCATGTCGGGACCCGTTTTTAGACCGTTGCTATCTGGCGCATTGGCAAAGGGTTATGGGCCCATACTTCCGGTTCTAAGGCACGCTTCCAAGACCGACTAGCGCGTGGTCTTGCAGGGCGCACAGGTTTTAACAGGGACACGACCATCGGACGGCTCCATCTGCTCCATCGGCTTCATCGGCTTCTTTAGGTAGGGTGCGCGCACGTGGCGAACTAGGGGACAAGGAACAGCTCTGTCCATGTTGGACAAGACCCTCGAGCCCCAACGGGATTAAGCTCTACCCCTTTTTAGAAGGTGGTACGACCCCGAGTCCGTTCTCTCACGAGGGCACCATCGCCTAAGGCGATCATCGGCGGGAGGGGTATGCAACGGAACCAACTGCACCTTTGACAATGGTCGCAGTTAGCGGCCTCATCATCCTCATCGGCCTCAACAAAGCAGAGTAGCAACGAAGCAGAGAAGACGAGCAACCGCAGGAAATGACGTGTCTGACTCAAGCCCACCTTGAGGCGGGTATGTCCAAATATACGGGGACAGGTTTTCCCTTGTGGAAATGGCAGTTTGAGATTGTCATGAACGTGCGTGGCTACCTCAACATCCTAAAAAGGACCGAGACAGCACCCACCGATGCGACGGTGACGACGTATGCGGCTGACCTTGTAGCATGGACGATGAAGAACAACATGGCTCTCGCTATTCTTGTGACGTCCATCAACGAGACTCGACACTCCCACATCACAGGATGCACGTTGGCTGCCGAGGCCTACGCAAAGCTCTCACGCGTGCATCAATCAAACGCCCTAGCAAACCGGCTCTTCATCTTCCAAAGGTTGATGTCAATGAGGGTGAGTGAAAGAGAATCGATGCCCGCATTTTTGCAGTCATTCGACAACGTGCTACAAAAAGGTCCAACAAATGGAATGGAATCTCGACTCCAACATGCGTGCCATGATCCTTCTAATGGCGCTGCCGGAAAGCTAGGGGTCCTTGATCACCGTATTTGGCGGTTGGAAGGAGGCAGATCTGATGTACAAGGCTCTCGCCGAACACGTCCGCAACGAGTCCATGCGACGCAGTGGCAGTGAGGCAAACATCTCAGCCTATACCTCTCGCTTCGGTGGACAAGGTGCAAGCTCTCGCTCCAGTCAAGGCAACAGCGGAAGCGGTGGCGGTGGAGGGAAAGGGAATGGTGCCGGGAAGAGTTCCNTTAGGCCGGGGGCATTTGCCCTTGACTCGGGCACCAACCACCACTCATCAAAAGAGAAGGGTGGATTTGTCTCTATGGCCGAATCTGTCATGCACATCAAGTGTGCAAACGGCGGCATCGTCCAATCCATGGGCGAAGGGGACAAGGTGATCACGTTCAATGTCAACGGTGCGGAGAAGGCGGTCAACCTTCAAAAGGTGGTGTACATGCCCTCCTTCACAGCCAACTTGCTGTCCGTCTCACAAATCACCGACAACAACATGACAGTGGTGTTCACCAACAAGGAAGCCGTTGCCCTAAAAAACAAGGACATCCAGATTTTGTACACCAAAGATGACCTCATGCTTCAAGTTCCAAGAGTCGACGGCTTCTACGTGTTTCAAACTAAAGTCACCAAGGCGTCGGATGAGGGACTCGCATGTGCCACCAAGACAGTGGCACCGGAGGCAAAGGATGCACCGCCGGCGACCACTGCGGCCGCCACATCAACCAAGGACACTGACGCTAAGCTGTGGCACCGGCGATTTGGCCATGTGGCCAACAGAATGCTGCAGAAGATGCAGGAGCAAGAGGTAGTCCGCGGAATGGAAGGGTGCACCATTAAGCATGGCGGAGGGTGTGCATTGTGTGAACCATGCCTCCAAGCGAAGGGAAAGAAGAAGCCGTTTGGGAGAGGAGGTCAACAAGCAGAGCATGTCTTGGAACTGATACACAGTGACGTGTGTGGACCCTTCCGCACACCTTCTAATGGAGGAAGCCAGTACTTCTTGACCTTCATTGATGACCACAACCACAAGTTGGGGATCTACTTCCTCAAAACAAAGGGAGAGGTCAAGGAGAAGCTCCTCGAGTTCGTCGCCATGGTGGAGCGGCAAACGTCCAAGAAGGTGAAGGCGCTCCGAAGTGACAACGGGGGTGAGTACGAGGCATGCAAGCCTTGGCTCAAGCATCATGGCATCCGCCACAAGCAAACCACCCCTTATAACCCCCAAAGCAACGGCGTTGCCGAGAAGATGAACCAGACCCTACTCGACATGGTGCGAAGCATGCTCTTCGACGCCAAGCTCCCACCTCGCTCTTGGGCAGAAGCAGCAACAACGGCATGTTACCTCTTGAATCTCACACCAGCAACCGCCTTGCGGAAGCGTGGAAAGGATCAGGACAAGCAGCTGAAGACCCCACAACAAGCATGGTCGGGAAAGAAACCCAACACATCTCATCTGAAGGTGCTTGGGTCAACAGCATGGGTGAAGATCCAGTCGGGAGAAGGTGGAGGCAAGCTGGACGCACGTTCCAGGAAGTACATCATGGTTGGGTACGACACATCACACAAAGCCTATCGGCTTTGGGACCAGGCAGCAGGCAATCATGTGAGGAGCCACGACATCGTGTTTGACGAACGCACCCTTGAAAAGGGAGAGCTACTAGACCCGAACCTCGCTCGCAAAGCTGGAGAGTGGATAGTGTTGCTTGAGTTCGGAGACCAAGCACCCGACAACTGGCTTGCTTTGCCAGCAGGTGGTGGGAATGGGAGAGTAGCTGTGGAGGATGACGTAGCATCTGACATGGACGCGGATACCAAGGCGTCCGGGTCTTCCGAGTCTGACTTGGAGTCTGACGACTCTTCTGACGACGACGACGACGACGACAAACCACCACCTCTGGAAGCACCAGCACCAAAGCAAGAAGCCGCTATACTACCCCCGTGCATCTTGCAACCAAAGAGAGCACCTTTGCGAGATGAGGATGATTGGACCGGCCTCAGCTAGTCCTGCATGGCTCAGGGAGAGCCATCCACACTGGCGGAGGCGATGAATGGCCCAGATGCGGCCAAGTGGAAGGAGGCAGTGGACAGCGAGCTCGCATCCATTGCCGAGAACGGCACGTGGGTGCTGGTGGATAGACCCGACAAGGCCCACGTGGTGGGATCCAAGTGGGTCCGCCGAGTGAAGAAGAAGCAAGACGGCAGCATCGACAAGTTCAAGGCAAGGGTAGTGGCTAAGGGGTTCTCTTCACGCCCNCGAAGCATGCTCTTCGACGCCAAGCTCCCACCTCGCTCTTGGGCAGAAGCAGCAACAACGGCATGTTACCTCTTGAATCTCACACCAGCAACCGCCTTGCGGAAGCGTGGAAAGGATCAGGACAAGCAGCTGAAGACCCCACAACAAGCATGGTCGGAAAAGAAACCCAACACATCTCATCTGAAGGTGTTTGGGTCAACAGCATGGGTGAAGATCCAGTCGGGAGAAGGTGGAGGCAAGCTGGACGCACGTTCCAGGAAGTACGTCATGGTTGGGTACGACACATCACACAAAGCCTATCGGCTTTGGGACCAGGCAGCAGGCAAGCATGTGAGGAGCCACGACATCGTGTTTGACGAACGCACCCTTGAAAAGGGAGAGCTACTAGACCCGAACCTCGCTCGCAAAGCTGGAGACTGGATAGTGTTGCTTGAGTCCGGAGACCAAGCACCCGACAACTGGCTTGCTTTGCCAGCAGGTGGTGGGAATGGGAGAGTAGCTGTGGAGGATGACGTAGCATCTGACATGGACGCGGATACCAAGGCGTCCGGGTCTTCCGAGTCTGACTTGGAGTCTGACGACTCTTCTGACGACGACGACGACGACGACGACAAACCACCACCTCTGGAAGCACCAGCACCAAAGCAAGAAGCCGCAATACTACCCCCGTGCATCTTGCGACCAAAGAGAGCACCTTTGCGAGATGAGGATGATTGGACCGGCCTCAGCTAGTCCTGCATGGCTCAGGGAGAGCCATCCACACTGGCGGAGGCGATGAATGGCCCAGATGCGGCCAAGTGGAAGGAGGTAGTGGACAGCGAGCTCGCATCCATTGCCGAGAACGGCACGTGGGTGCTGGTGGATAGACCCGACAAGGCCCACGTGGTGGGATCCAAGTGGGTCCGCCGAGTGAAGAAGAAGCAAGACGGCAGCATCGACAAGTTCAAGGCAAGGGTAGTGGCTAAGGGGTTCTCTTCACGCCCGGGCTCTGAGTACGATGAGACGTTCGCGCCCGTGGTGACCTTTGCCTCCATCCGCTCTCTCCTTGGCATTGCAGCCGTAAAGAACCCGAAGATACACCAGATCGACGTCAGGACAGCTTTCCTTTATGGGAAGCTTGACAAGGAAGTGCTGATGGAGGTGCCCGAAGGTGTCGAAGCTCCCAAGGACAAGGTGTGCAAGTTGGTGAAAGCGCTCTACGGGCTGAAACACGCCCCAAGGATGTGATACAAAGAGATGGACGGTTTCATGACCGGCCTCTCCTTCGCGCATTGCNTGGATGAGCTGAAGTCTGACCTTTGCAAAAGGTCAAGATGAAGGACATGGGTCCTCTCGAGTACTACCTCAGGATTGCCATCCACCGCAACCGAGTAGCAGGCACCATCGAACTCAACCAAACCAAATACATCGGTGAGGTACTGAAGCGCTACCACCTAGAAGACTTCAAACCTGTCAGCACCCCAATGATGACCGATACAAAGCTGAAGGCCTCCATGTCACCAAGCAACAAAGCAGAACAAAGGGAGATGCAAGACATCCCCTACCAGTCCACCGTGGGTAGCATCATGTTCGCCATGGTAGAGACTCGTCCGGACATCTGCTATGCTGTGGGACAAGTGAGCAGATTTGTGGCCAACCCTGGGCCACAACATTGGCAGGCAGTCAAGCGCATCTTGCGCTACCTGCAGAAGACACGTCACATGGGCCTCGTCCTTGGAGGCCAAGAAGGAACAGACCCCCTTCGCTTGAAGTGCTACACCGACGCTGACTGGGGAGGAAATCTAGACGACAGGAAATCCACCTCAGGATATGTGTGCATCTTGAATGGCACTGCCATCTCATGGGCCAGCAGGAAGCAGGATTGTGTTTTTGTGTCCTCGGCTGAGGCAGAGTACGTTGCTCTGTCTGAGTTATGCAAGGAGACTCAATGGCTGCGCATCCTACTTGGCAAAATGACACTACCATAGAAGGATGCCACGGCCGTACACGTGGAAAACATGAGCGCCATCTCGATGGTTGAGGACAAGATCATCTCCCGGCGAACGAAGCACATCGACATACGTTACCACTACTCACGTGACCTGGTCATGAAGAACGTGGTGGACTTGCAGCACTACGGAACAAAGAGCATGCTTGCTGACTTCATGACCAAGCCGCTGGAGAGAAACTTGCACTATGCAGGCATTCTTGGAATCTGCATGAGGAGTGCGGCAGAAGAAGGGTGAGCCCCAAGGCATTGATGGAGCCCAGTAAGCGACAGATGGACAGAGGTGCAAGGGAGAGATTTGTTGAAATAGTATGCACCTTGTCCACTGCCTAGCTGGCTAGCTACACATACAGACAAGGCATGCACTGCTCTATGGAGTATGTCCCCTTGGTCTATTCTGAGATGGGCCAGGAATGCACTGCCCATAATGGGTATGTCCCCTGTGGCTCATCATAGGAACCAAACCTTTTTGGCTTGGTTGAATAGGCACCGGAGTCTCAAACGAGAGGTTGCGGGTTCAATCCTCGCGACGGCCGCACTTTTCTTTGTGGCCAAAACTGGGACAGGAAGCTTCTAAGAAGCTTACTAGAGCCTGCCTTGAGGATGAAACTTGGCGGTCTAAGGACGCGCCAAGTAGGATTGTAGGTTGAGGTTGGCTCCAGTGGAGCCACTACAAGCAGAAGCTTTAGCAAAGCTCTGCAAGTATAAAAGCATGTACCTTGCATGCATCTATTTACAGTTCTTGCCTTTGAGACTCCTCACAGAGTGTCCAACCAAAGGTAGACACTAAAGACCAACATGCGGACTTCATGAGGTTGCAAACCAAACAAACCTAAAGAGTGGATCCCTCGTTCAAGGGTGATATGTTATCTTGGTTGCAATACCAAGAGCGGTTGGCGGCCTCCCATGTCAGGACCTGTTTTCTAGACCATTGCTATCCGGCGCATTGACATGGGGGACCTTGCACCCCTCTCGTTGGTATGTAGCCGCCTGCAGTCTTGGCACGTGGGGAAACGACTCCTCCATCCACGAGGCCCCGAGGATAATGGAGAGGGCAAGGGAGGAGGGCAGAGACCATGGATGAGGGGGACGTTTGCGGAGCTACGAGAAAGTGCGCTACAAGGATTCCGAGATGCAGTGAAAGCAAAGGTCCCACAGCTGGCGGAGTGTGAACAAGGGAGCGCCAAGCGCATCTTCCAGGATTTGTCTGGTGCCGTCTATGAGTGGCAGCTTGGGGAGCTCCGATCCGTGGTGGTAGCGGAGTTGGGAGGAGAGGAGGCACTCCCAAAATTGCAGCGACCCGCAGCGGTGCAAGGGGAGCACAGCGGGGATTTGCTATTGGCACATCCCAGGTCCGTCGCCGACGGGCTCTACATGGCACCAGAGGACTGGAGAGTGGCGTGTAGGTTCCGCCTTGGGCTCCCCATTGCACACTTGCGCCATACGCTGGCCTGTACGTGTGCAGAGCGGAGCCCTATACACCCATGCGTACCTTAGTATGCCATCCGATGTGTCCAGGGAGGGGGTACGAAGGCAATCCACAATGCAATGATGAGAGAGTTGGCAGCAGTGGTATGCAAGAGCGGGATGGGCGGGGTGACTGTCGAGCACATAGGCCTGCTACCAGACGGACGTCTGGTTATCACATGTTTTGACCCAGCCACAGGTCACACACTTGTGATGGACGTGGTCATCGCCGACCCGCACCGGCCGAGTGTGGGGAGGAGGTCGGCGGAGCAGCCGGGAGTGGCATTGGAGGATGCGGTTCGCACAAAGGAGAGGAAGTATGGACGATGGCGACACGCGGCAAAGCGTGACCATATGAAGTATGTCTTCCCCATGATGGAGACCTTGGGGGCCTTCTCGCGAGGCCTCGGCAAGGTACTGCGGACATCGTCAGAGGCGACTGAGCGGAGGTTGGCCCGACAAGGAGGTACCGCAGGGGTGTCGGTTCCACTACGCGCCCTCCTCAACCAGCGCATGGCAGTGGCCCTTTAGTTAGCACAGGCGCAGCAGTTGCGTCAGCGGGCCGCGGAGCGGGCGGCGGACACGTCTCTTGACCAGGACATCGCTAGGGCATGGAGAGTGCTGTATAGGAGGGATGAGGAACCATCTGTGGCAGACCTTTGCTTTGTGGAGCGGGGGTAGAGGGACAGGTGGAGTTTGTAAGGATCGCGAGTGCGAGTTCGGGCCATGTGCCTGACCTTGCATTGTGTGCTCATGTTACCGGTGGCTTGTGTGTTCTATGCTGATTCCACTCGGGTGGAGATCTCAAACTTGCATGTCACATGTAAACTCACAGTTCATTGAATGAGATTGATCTATCTATCTATCTATCTATCTATACATCTATCTATCTATCTATCTATCTATCTGTCTATCTATCTATCTATCTATCTATCTATCTATCTATCTATCTATCTATCTATCTATCTATCTATGTATCTATGTATCTATGTATCTATCTATCTATCTATCTATCTATCTATCTATCTATCTATCTATGTATCTATGTATCTATGTATCTATCTATCTATCTATCTATCTATCTATCTATCTATCTATCTATCTATCTATCTATCTATCTATCTATCTATCTATCTATCTATCTATCTATCTATGTATCTATGTGTTTATGTATGTATGTATCTATCTATCTATCTATCTATCTATCTATCTATCTATCTATCTATCTATCTATCTATCTATCTATCTATCTATCTATCTATCCATCCATCCATCCATCTATCTATCTATCTATCCATCCATCCATCCATCTATCTATCTATCTATCTATCTATCTATCTATCTATCTATCTATCTATCTATCTATCTATCTATCTATCTATCTATCTATCTATCTATCTACCTATCTATCTATCTATCTATCTATCTATCTATCT